>BPLR01009353.1:0-88912 GCA_021605095.1 Caerostris extrusa | reverse complement strand
GGTATTAAAATATATTTTCATGAGCTTGTTGAGCAGCAACAGTAATATCATTGTAAGCTTTCATTTTGTTATTGTTGAAAACAATATTCTGCATCGCATTAAATAATATCTGATAAAAGAATGGTACAAAAAACATTATTGGCCAAAATACGAACAGTATTTGAGAAACAGGTCACTGATTTCTTGTGGCTTATGCCGGGTAGAACATTTTCGAAAGAAAAATACCAATCAAACCGTCTTTAAACTTTTCAAAACTATTAAAAGATGTCGGCAATGCTTTATTCTTAACTCGCTTGCAATGCTATTTCTTGATTTGTCTTCACGAAAGCCATTGGGTAATGGGACATTAAAGAATCTGGTCGCTTTCATTGCTGCTGTTACTGTACATAACGATTCTGGGAATATTTGCTGCCTGAGAGGACTGTAAATTTTTTAGCAATATTCATCTCTGAAAATATTGCCTGCCAGCACAGAATCCGTTCAACTCACCAGCCGTGGCACTGTTGGTGGGAGTGATGCTCTGGCAGTGTCTGTTGAGTCTTGATTTTAGTTTTCAAATTTAACTTTTTTTTTGTTTTTAGTTTGTCAAATAAAATATTGAGCTCAATTTTTAGATATTTCTTTTTTCACAATTCACAAAATATATACATTTTTTAATTTATAATATTTTGGTATTAGCTTATTTGAATTATTTGTGGTTTGTAAACTTTCTAGACAGCAGTCCTCGTTTTCGAACACAATGATTCTATGGTTCATTTACAGAGCGCAGCGATGAAGCGGTGGAAGTGATGCTGATTTCTGGCCAGTCTTGTGGAGACGCACACACCGTAAACAGTATTAAGGAAATCTAACGCATTGAAAACCATAATAACTGTTAATAAACAAACAAAACAAAATAAAGATATAATAATAAGTGGCCAATAATAATAAAATATGTCAGCAACGCCAGCCTTTCAGACTAAGATCATTACATGGAGAAACTGCTCGTGGGGCTATGCGTCATACAGAAACCTCACACCAGGTGCTTGAATATTGATTCAAAACGGGCGTGACGTTACCAGAATACAACAGTGATGCCGACCATAAGTGCAGCCTACACATTGTATCGCAACTCAGCTCGGTGTTAATGACGGATAAACAGTTGTTGCTTGTGTTATTGGTGATATCATGTTTATTTGTGTTAATGGTTATTTATTAATGGATATTTATACCATCATTTTTGTGTCGTAGCTTATTGCAGTTAAAAGAATCTTCAGACTCAGTTGTCCTAGCCCCAATGTATACAAAAATACATTTGCATTCATTTAAACATATCATCACAGATATTCAGACATTTAGCCAGATTATGACTTTCTCTCATAGTGCAAAACAACAGCATTGTTGAATGGCACAGCAACAAGATACTATCGTCTGCATAATTTGTGTTTAAATATGATCAGCTGAGTATTGAGTCTTGCAGCTCTTTTCATTCAATTATTAAGAATGAAGAGCATGATTTAATATTTCAACGTTTGTAAGCAATGACATAAAACAGTAAAATAAAAGGAATTAAAAGGTAAAATTATATTTGACTGAGCAGAAATGCATGGGCATTTTTTTCGTGAGTTACTCCAGCAGCTTGAAAAGACAGGCTTGAGGACATCAAGCAAATATCGCAAAATATTTATACATCTTTTAAAGAGATCATGGGTCAATGGTATTATAAAATTTAGCCTTCAGCTACAATCAATGTGGCACACCAGATGTTATATCATGCCGCCAGGGTCAGTCAAATATAGTCCAGTCTTCACACTGATGCAGCCTTTGCTGATTGAAATAGAAATAGAAAGAAAAAGATCTGCCTGTCGGTGCATAAAAATGTTTTTTGCTAAAGATTTTAATAAAGCCTTGAATACTATAATATTGAAATAGAAAATGAATTTAACTGGATTACTATTCTACAGTTATTCCATAAAGAAGACATCTATCGAAATACCTAAATTCTCAAAGGTTATCAGGCCATGACCGGAATGTGCCTCGTTATGGTTTCGAAGAGTAGGATACGTGAAATTGAGCTGAGGACAGGCTTGATCTCCATTTAAATGCATTCAATGCCGTGCCTATACAGATCTATAAAAGCTCAAGATAGTTGTCACTGTATTGAGTGCCAGAACTCACTTGCTAGCACTACACACATATATATATAGCTGAACATAAACATAGAACTTCCTCATAATGAAAATTAAAAATATGGCTCTGATTCATGCACGGTTAAATAACAAGTAAGCTCACTCAAGATCGCAGATTTTTCAATGAATGACTCCAACGTAGAGCAAGAAAGTGGAGGAATAGTTAACCAGCCTATAAGTGCTTGTTGACTCAAGATCGTGAATCAGCATTAGAAAAAATATTAGTGTGTTCGCTTTGAAAGTAAAATATTTTTAAATTAAAACAGCAATATTTTTAAACAAAGCTTTAATTTAATCATTAATTATATCTCAATTCATTATTGACCATAATCCCAAATCTTCTTAAAATTGATTGCCAAATTTGGCGCCAGTTCTCCATTGAGTGAACACCGGGCTTCACGACCGCCATCTAACACTTCTTCCGCTGGCATCATTGATACCATACTGACCATTTTCCTCTGAACTGAGCTTGTAGTAGTGTTCGCCGACACAACCGTTGGGAATTCCATGGAATTTTCTGTAGAACTGATTTCGCAGCACGCCTTTTTTTTTTCTTCCGCTTGTAAAGTTATAAAGATAATGTAGTTGTTAGAGATATTTTTGCAAGAAACCAATGTTCAGCAGTCGAAGATCTTAAGATTAGAATGCTATTGGGCGCCAATAGCGGTTTTGTTCTTGATTTATTGTTTTGATCTTCTGCTTAACAAAAATGTCGAATCGTTTTAAACTCGTTCTTACCGTACTGAATAAGAATTCAAATTGTCTATCACAAAGTTTTTTGAAGCCTTCTTTATTTCTGTGCTTCATCTTTAAAGAAATACTTTGTAATTAGTTTGTCATAGAAATTAATTTGGATGTATGAAATAAATATGGTTTCATAGCTGCCTGGGCCTTGGCACCACCCCAAACTGCTCGCCAGGTTTCGGACCTGGAGCCCAGGTACCAAAGCCCAGAGCACTAGCCAATTGGCTATGAAGCCGCGATTTATTTCATACATCAAATTAATTTTCTATATTAAACTAATTACAAAAGTATTTCTTTAAAGATGGCACAGGAATAAAAAAAGAAACTTCAAAAACTTTTATTGATAAACAATTTAATTCTTATTCAATTACACAGTAGAACGAATTTAAAAATAACGATTCATTTTTGTTAAAAGTACTACTTAAGCTTTTTATAGAAGATCCAAAAACAATAAATCAAAATTTTCAAAACGACACTATTAGTTAGCGCCAAAGAATAGCATTCTATCTTAAGATCTTCGACTGCTGAACATTGGTTTCTTGCAAAAAATATATCTCTAACAACTACCTTAAACAGTATCATAACACTTTACAAGTGGAAGAGGAAAAAAAAAACGAGTATGATATCTCTGCGAAATCAGTTCTACAGGAAATTCCATGGAATTTCCCAACAGTTATGTCAGCGGAGCGTCACCTCCCTGAATAAATGCAGTTCCAGGGGAAAATTCGATTGAGTCTTGCAAGAGTTTATGAATATCAATGATGCCAGAAAGCGAGGAGGGTATTGAATGAGGGTAGGGGGTGCGTTTATTATTCAGGTCGTGAAAACGCGGTGTTCACATTTTCGGTTGTGATTTAATCCAATGGGAGGGCGGGATTCACCCACAAACATTGGGAAGAACACCAAATTTGGCCCAGTCAGTTTTAAAGAGATTTAATGATTATGGTCAATAAAAATGGTACAAAATGGGTAAATTTAATCCCCTATTTAAATATAATTAATGATTCTGTAAATTAAAGCTGTTTTAAAAAATATTGCCTTCATCTTTTTGTTTTAATTTAAAAATATTTTACTCAAGGCAGATTTTATAATATTTTTTTTTCTAATGCCTGATTCACGATCTTGAGTCAACAAGCCTTATAGACCGTTCTTGTTCGATTCCTCCGCCAACATGCATTGGAGTCATTCATTGAAAATCTGCGATCTTGGAGTGAACTATACTTGTTATTTAACCGTGCATGATCAAATTTATATTTTTAATTTTCATTACTTCGTATGGTGTGAGAGTTCTGTATTTGTATTTGTATATATATATATGTGTGTAGTGCTTGTAAATGAATATTCACAAGCACTTTCAAGTGTTTCCATGAACCTGAAAGTGACCTTCGTCTTGAAACTTTTATAGGTCTAATATAGGCTGCAACGTTACAGATGCATTTAAATGGAATAGCCTCAGTTTCGCATTTCGTATAGCTCAATTTCGCATATCACATTCTCTTCAAGTATAGCGAAGTACATTCAGTCGTATTTATAGTAGCCTGATGAAACGTAACACGATGAAGATTGCTTAGGTATTTCGATGGAATGTCTTCTTTGAAAATAGGTGCTGAAACATATTTAGGATAGTAATCCGAGTTAAATTTCACATTTTTCTACTTTCAATATTATGAGTTTTCTTTATGAGAGTATTCAGAATAATCTTAAAAAAATCTTTAGCAAAACATTTTTTTTTCTCTGCACCGACAATTTAGGTCTTTTTCTTTTTTTCCTATTTCTATTTCAATCAGCAAAGCCTCATCAATTGTGAGGCTTGGATATATTTATTTGATTACAATATAGCATAATATGGCATGATATAACATCTGGTGAATGCCCTGTTTATTTATTTATTGATTGATTAGCTTGAAACTAAATTTTATAATATTGTTTATAGTCTCTTTAAAGATGTATAAATATTTTTACAGATATTTCTTTGAGTGGTCATATTGTCTTTTTAAAACGTAAGATGGAACTTCAGAAAAAATAAGAGCCTTTTGGGTATGCATTTTTTCAGTCAAATATAATTTTTACCTTTAATTCCTTTTTATTTTTACTGTTTTTTATGTCATTTATTTTAAACGTTGAAATATTAAAAAATCATGCTCTTCGCATTTTATTTTAATAATTGAATTAAAACAACTGTCTTCGCAAAGAGCACAACTAGAGCTTCAATATATATATTTCAGCGATCATATTTAAGCAAAAAAAAAAAAAAAAAAAAAAGAAGTTAATGCAGACGATAATTTATCTTGTTACGTACTGTCGCCATTCAATAATAATAATTGTTTTTTTACTTATGGAGAAAGTCATAATCGTAACAAAAATGTCTGAATAATCTCTGTATTGATATATTTAAATATGAACACAGAAGTGTATTTTTATTATACATTTAGGTTCAGTTAACGTAATAGTCTGAAAGATTCTTTAACAAATTGCAAATGCTTGCGACTTAAAAGTAGGTGGATATAAAATATCCATTAATAAATAACCATTAACTAAATAAACATGATGCTCATAATAATAACTACAACAGTAATATTTTATCCGTCCATTAACTTTGCTTTTGAACAAGTTGCGATGTAGTAGTAAGACACGCGAATAGTCGGCAGATGATCTCATTTTTAAATCCGCTGTTGGCATGTGATTATATTAACGTGTGTAAAACGTTTTGAATCAATATTCAACTGCCTGGTGTGAGGTTTCTCTAATATGACAAGCTATTTTGGGGCAGTTTCTCCAAAAGGTTCCATGTGGTCTTAAAAACTGGCGTTAGCCTGTGAATGACATATTTTTATTATTATTATTACTATTTTATTATCTTTATTTTGTTTTGATTTGTTTATTAGCTTGATTATTATGAAGTTTTGTCTATTAGCTTAAATTTAGATTTCATAATACTGTTTACAGTTTCTATTGAGGGATGCAGTTACTCCAAAAAGTTCTTGTAGAAATCAACATCCTTCCCACAAAGCTCATCGTTGTGCTGTTCGTAGCATGCGTAAATGGAACCATAGAATCATTGGTGTTCATAAAAGAAAACGGGTTTTAACCTTATCTAGGAAAGTTTATGTTTCAAACCTAAAATAATTCAAATAAGTAATACCGAAAATATTATAAATTAAAAAATAATATATATTCCGGAATATTTTTATTGGATGTGAAAAGTAATCTAAAAGTAATTGAATTCAATATTTTATTTGACAAAAGTTTAAAAATAAAAAAAAAAAGTTAATTTGAAACTAAAGGGGGTAGATTCGTTTCAGCAAGATAACCATCGTCTGCTTTTTGCCCCAAAACGTCCTCCGCCCAACGAGTGCCCGACCCCTGATGAGATTTTAATGAACGGATCTCTGTGCTGTCAGACAGAATATTTTCCAGAGATGAATGTTGCTAAAAGGTTGCAGTCACGTCTCCGGGAGATAGCAAACAACAAATGCCCTGGAATCGTTTCCGACTACATAATGTACTGCATGTGTACATGTGAATCCATTAAGCGATTGGGTTCTTTAATGATACATTATACCCAATGAAAATTTCATGAGGTGTAAATCAAGTAAAGAAACATTACGCAGAAGAAGTTAAGAATAAAAACATTATGACTTTTATCTTTTAATAGTTTTGAAAAGTTTTAAAGACAGTTTTGGTTGGAAAAAACTTTTTTTCTTCAAAGAAAATGGACTTTATTTGTGAGAACTTTTCTTGAGCATAGTTTTTAAGAAATCAGTGAGTTACTAATCAGAAAATTTTTCTCATTCACTGCAAATTTTCAAATATTTTAAAGCATTTTGAATTCATGAATTTTTATTACTGTGTTTTATTAAGGATATTATTTGAAATTAGAATTATGGATGTTTAATAGCAAATACTGAAATGAAGCACATAAAAATTAAGTATTTTTTGTTACAACTATTAAGTGTTTTGGAAAAAATATTTTAATTCTGATACATCTGCTGAATTTCTGTTTGAAGCTTTTATTGCAAACAATGCTTAAAAAAACTAGTAGATTTAATGGAGTTTAAGATAATTTTTCTCGATGGGGATATGAAATGGGACAGTTTCAATTTTTGGAAAAATATTATTATACGAAATTAAAAACAAAATGTATAACTATATTTTATTTAATTTATTTTTACTGAAAAATTGTCAACACATTCACAATTATTCGTGCTCATCCACGACACGTACACGGGAATTGTCACTTCGGCAGTGATTGTTGCGTCTCTAATGGAATGACCTACTGAAATATAATTCAACGTTCGTAAATTATACATTTTACTAACAGTTATAAGGCTACAGCGTTCGGCTGTTTATTGAATGGTTGGTGGTTCGAGCCAAACTAGGGTCCGTTATTGTTTTGGGACTGAATGGCCGAATGTCTGGCTCTCAAGAGTTCTGTGCCAAGGGTTAGGGGTTTGAGTCCCGGCAGGGCCATGGGTGTTTGTAGTAGATCGGAATTCACTTTAAGCCGTAGGTGCCGGTCTCAAATGACTGTAGAGCGTCATGGATCCAAGAAAGACTTCAACCTAAGAGTGATTCATCACAACAGAAGCTGCCCCCTTCCCCTTCGACCATGAGCCCACATGCGGGTTCGTGAGCTTGATCTAGATGTCTACCAAGTGGGATATGAAACAACAATAACAGTTGTAAAGTAAAAAATTTAGCTGTAATCGTATTTCTTATATAGCATAATGAGTTCGATTCGAAATGTCCATGAATTAATAAAATTAACGCATTTATCACAAAGTATAATTAAATAAATGACGAATTTCATTCCTTTGTTACACAAATAAAACATTTAGAAATTGAAATGAAGTATGAGTTTTTGTACTCGCAAGATTATATGCTATGCATATTCATGAACGGGAAAGAATGTCTGAAATTGTAGTTAATATTTATGACATTTTTAATTGCTAGAAACCTTATCTTGATTTTTAAAAAAATATATATATACACAAAGCTTTTCGAAATAAATTTAATAGGATTTCGGAATTTAATTCGAGCAGAAACTAGTTAGGGTGAAATAATTAAGTGCCATTGTCAGAAGGAAGTTCATGATGGAGAATTTAAAAATATATTTTGTAATTTAAGCAATTAATTTTGTTTATCTTTCATATTTAGTATTAATGGGATTATTTTTCTGACAATTAAATTTATGTTTCCGTGCAATCCTATTAAATTATACTTCTTTGTATTTTTGCAGGGATTTTTTTAAGAAAGATTTCTCTCATTTTAAAATTTTTTTCTCGTAAATAATAATTGCTAATTTGTAATTAATGCTTGAATTTTTAAAGAGGGATTTTTCTGTGAAAGCTTTAATTTCTTTAAAGTGAAAAAATGAGAATTAATATTCAAATATGCACTTGTATATTTATATTTAAATATTTTTCCCTAAATTCTTCAGTTGTTTGCTGTTTATGTTTATAAAACAATAAGAGGCTTTAAATTGAAAATTAAATAAATAATACAATGAAAATACTAAATGAAATAAATAATGCAATGTTTTATTCTACTTTAGAATAAACCACTATATAATGGAACATATTTAATCCAAAATATTATTTGTTTCTAAAATTTTGTTAAAAAAAGTTAACGTAGAACGTAACTGTTGCTCTTTTTATCTGATGTTTAAAAATGCAATCTAGCAACAATACGGTAACGCTGGTAAAGAACCTCACATTCAATTTCAATTACATTATTCAAATTTCTTAGGTTTTTTCACATACAACATGTAAATGCAAAGCAGCATTAGCCGAAATTTCTTCCTAAAAATTGAATTTTTTTTCCAGAACTATCTAGGGGACTGCATTAACATACCGAAGTAGTGGTCTCATCATGAAAATATCAATATCACAAGGATTTCATGGTTCGAGAACTTAGAAGGCAAAATGTACCGCGATATATTTAATCATCTAGAAAAAATATTACTATTGATAGAAATTAAAATATTTTGCTGAGGTAAATCAGATTTATCTCAATATTTGTGGTTTCTTATCCCACTTGGTCGACAGCAACATTTAGAAGTCTATGAACCCATGCCCATCAATTAACATCAAGTCCATGAACCCTTGTGTCTTAAAGCGTCCAGTCATGATAAAGGGTAAAAAATTCAGCATCCATTTGTCCTAAACCTTTGCAGCCCAAGAGGCACCCAAAGGGATAAGTCTGACTTTACCCCACCCGGTTGATGGTTACTCCACCCGGTATTATTTATTTCATTTAGTATTTGCATTGTATTATTTATTTAATTATCAATAAGCACTGGATACCCATTTTATTCGCCTTCTACGACATGCATGGGCTACAGTAGGGCTATTCTAACTCGGACCCACAAGGGTATCTTAGCATTTAAATTTGATTACATATTTCATCAAATATACAAATCACATAAAGTTATTTTAATTATAATTATATGTAGCTAAAGCCTTAAAGACTATTAATCATTTCCTATTTTAATTAACTGATTTTCGATTTATTTTTAATTTAGACTTTTAAGTCGTTACATGGATCTTAATTATCATATTGTGATTCTTATAACATTAATTAATTCAGTTTTCTAATGCCCACTTAGACATGCGAAAACAACATTGAATTGTTTTAAAATTGCTATCCCTCATTCTTTTGCGACTCATTTCCTCAGCAAAACTCAAACCATCAAGAACTAGATGTACCCTAAGGTTAAATGTTGAAGGAATCGATATCCTTTCAACGATGTTGTTCTGAGAAAAAATTTCTTTTATGATTTTGATCCTCTTGTACCATTCTCGGAGAGTGGAACTGTTGCAGGGCGAACAAAAATGCTGCAGGCTGCCAGTAATGCAATCATGTTCGCCTTTTGTGCCAGGAAGCTCTTCATTCTTCTTCTTCAAATTTAATCAGTTCATTTCTGGAATAAAGAATTTAGTCAAACATCCACTGCTTCAAGCTCCGGAAGTGTTCTTTAGTTAAAAAGACATGAAAATAAATCGCTTTAACCATCTTTTCAAGAATGGGGCATTCATGTATTGACTTCAGAAAATAGTGTGAGCTGGTGTAATTCCGGAATAAAGAATTTAGTTAAACTTAAAGAACTTAACCAAATATCCTCCACTTTAAGCTTCATAAATAGTCCTTATTTAAACAGTCATGAAAATTAATATTATTAACTATTGTTTTCTGTAATATTAAAGGACAAATTCTGCTACAAAAGATCATCATTATGTTTATTTTTAAAAATGATATAAGTTTGATTAATTTTGGCATAAAAGAGAGTTCATTTTTGTCATAATGAATTTCATCAAACATCCTCTGCTTCAAGCTCGCGATATCTTCCTTGTTTAAAAATTCTAAAAATAAATCACATAAGCCGTTTTTCTATAGTATTAAAAATAAAATTCAATAAAACATAGAATATCAATAATTACTTATGCAAATGATGCAAGTTTGTGCAATTCTTGCATAAAATTCGTTTTTACCATTAAGAATTTACCCATTCCTGTACAAGATTAAAATATCTTCCTTGTTTAAGATATCGTGAAAATAAGGTGAACCGTCTTTTTGATTTTTAATTCAAACACAAATATGGGTATTAATGAAATTTTACATTTATCTTAGTCTTTCAATCAGTGCTAGAATTACTATTAAAAATAAATAAAATAAATATTATGTTTGAATTAACATTACATCATATCATAAAACATATTTGCATTACAATAAATATTTGAGAACAGTTAAAAAAATGAACGAACTCTTATCTACGTAGTAGCCACACGCTAAAAATATATATTTAATAAATTGTTTAATAAATTATTTTACAAATATATATGTAGTTCAAATAAGGAAATATTTGTAACATTATATTAATATATGTTGATTCATGATAAAACTAAAAATTCGCTAATGATATTTGATATAAAATTTACCTTGACTACTAAAAAAAAACAATTGGCAAGTACGAAAACGAAAAATAAAAATTACTTATCAAATTAGCAGCTTTTCTCTTTTAGATTTTATAATTGAAGTTACAGGAATTAATTTATTGCTTGTATCCAATCCTGTACTATTAGATGCTTTTTATTGCATCCTGTAGTAATTCATAAATATTCCCTAACTGGTACAGTTAACTATATAGGGTCATGGATGGTCATGGATAATTATAAAAAGGGTAAATATAGACTATGTTTGCAGTCTAAATTTACCCTAACTAAACTTAACACTTTTCAATACAGAATTTAGATTGAATTTAGATAAACTTAATGTCTGTATAAACTAAACCTTTTCAATACTGGGAATGCACTGCTTGTAATAAAACGCATTTTAATGCAACAATTAATAACGATTTTATCACTTTAAAATGAGCTTTGTAACCTTTTTGTTTTGAAAAATTTGTCTCTCATTTAGTTCTATAATTTCTGGAAAACAAGGCAAAGGTAAACTATTTGTATTATTGTTATCCAGTAACTTTTTAAGTAGAATATTATTGAAATATACTTAGACCAATTTTTGCAGATTTTAAGTGCAATGTTTACAATTATCTCTAAGATATATGAAAATAAGGATTTTGTAAACATAGTTTACCTTCTGAATTTATACCATTGTTTACAACTCCTCTAAGATATATAAATATCAGGTTATTGTAAACATAATTTACCATCTGATTTTATATCGTTCTGGTTTGTGCAGTGTTGCACAAGACCAGGTGCAGACGAGTGAAATAAGCATCCCCTTACGTAACGGCCTAATGGCCAAATGACTAGCGCTCTGGCCTATGGTGCTATAGGTTCCAGTTTCGAATCCTGGCTGCTGCATGGATGGTTGCGAGTGGTTCGGAATCCCCTTTAAATAGTAGGTCCCGGTCTGTTTAGCCTAAAGTATAAGATGACCGTAGAGCCACAAACCACCCTCTTATAATGTAGATGCTTCAGAAGCAACTATCATGGAAGCTAGAAAGGTTTTTAGTGTCCAATATAGAAAAATATTGAATAGGCGGATAAAAGTGCAGTATAACTAGTAGTGAAGCATTTAAGTATTGAAGTAAATAAAGAGCTTAATAAATATTGAAAATGGATTCATTGAAATTTTTAAAAAACACTGTTGATATATTTAATTAATTCTTAAAATAATATAAATTGGCTTTGAAAATGACTTGGCATTTAAAGTATAAGCAACAAAAAGTCAGCCATAATAAAAAACATTCATATCCATTCAAGTAAAAATTACTTCCTATTTAAAGCTTCAAATCCAAAAATAGGTAATTATTATCATTAACAATAACATATTGCATAAGCAATTTATAAGCGTAATGTATTTTGAAAAATAAAGCAAAAATAAATGCAACATGAAATGACAGACACTGAAGCTTAATTTGAGGGAAATATTTCCCTATTGTTGATTTTCTTTTAAATAAGATTTTTCTTCTAAAATCCCTGCGGGGAAACTTTAAGGGAAATTAAATGCAATTAATGATTAATTTTCAATTCTCAAAGCACTGATAATCATCTTCCGTTCTAATGACAATGTAATAGACTGCCATTTTATACTTTAATTATTGTACAAAAATATTTTTCTGTTGCTTAAAGTAAAGAAAAAGGAACACAATGACTCAGATAAGATGAGACGCAGTTTTTAAATTTTATGTAATGCTTATTTATTTGTCTTCCAGAAAATCGTTTATCGTGATTTCAGTCATATTTATTTTAAAAAGTACATGCTATTTATTCATTAATTGCAAAAGAACTTCGCCTTTTAATGATGTTACTTGATGAACGCTGTTAAAATATTTAATTATTTTAATTTTATCACATAAATCCTAACATACCGTATTCATTAAAAATGATTTGCTTTTTAGCAAAATTAAAATATCTTTTATAATTTGCACAATTATGTTACTTTCAGTTTTAATTGTAACTTGAAACCATGAACTTTCATATGTATTGTGTTGTTCATTAGTGTTTAATTAGTTACAATTTTAGCCATTAATCTTAAAGGTACATTAGTCGTTTTGATCCGTAATTTTTCTTTGGTATACATTATGTCTCAATTTTCTCTTTAAAATTAAAAATGTGTTTGATAATGAAAACTATAATGAGAAGATGCATATGAACCCTTATCTTAATTTAACAAATTTCTCCGTATATAAAAAGTTATTCTGAACATTTCGGAGATTAATAATTTTACTTAAAATAATTTTGCGACACGACGCAATATTCAATATTTAATACAATACATGAATAAACAAATTGTTGTTTAAGAAAAATGCTTGCATTATAACGGCACCAGCTCATCGTCTGTTGATAGTATGTATATTTATCATGCAGGAGAAGGTATGTATTGGCATTATCTGATAAAGCCAAAGTTTTCAGAAAAGAGCAGTCTAGATAGCGATTGGGAGAACATGTATAGGCATCTTGCAGAGGCAGTTTTTGTTATCTGGTTATCTTATTTGAAAGAAATTTTCAAGAGCATTCTTTTTTTAAAACACCAAATATTTGGGCAGTAATTCTTAAAACACTTCAGTGAAAGCAATGTTCTTCCTTCTCCACACTTTGTTGAACTATACTCATTATACGTAAGTAGGACACAAAGCCCATCTATGTACGGAATATATATATGATCATTAGCTGTGCGTGTGTGTTTGTGTGTTTGTGTTTGTGTGTGTGTGTTTGTGTGTGTGTTGGAGCTAGACGCAAGCTCGAAATCGTGGGTAATGCCAAATGGCATCAGCCTGTGTACTAAGACACATGACTCATTCCATCCTTATAGCATGGATTTTAAAGAATTACAGACGTACAAGGGACTTGTTCTGTTAAGAAATTTGGCAAAAGACCGACTCGAGTGCCTTTACGGAACGACATATAACAATGAATGTAAAACCGTGGCCTGGTCCGATGAGTCACGATTTCAGTTGGTAAAGCAGGTATTTGAGTCAGACCCCAAAGCTATGGAAACTGTCAGCAAGGCACTGTTAAAATGTCTGGGCTGTCTTTTTCACATTTGGTCCTCTGGTGCGACTGAGCAAATAATTTATCGAATAATCAGTTAACAAAAACAACGTGTTTTATGGATAACAATAGCGCCATTATTAATATATATAAATTACAAGTATTTACTAATTTGAATCCCATTTTAGCTTATTTTCATTTTATTGTTTCGAGACAGCATTTAAGAAATTACTGTGTTTAAAAAAGAAGGGCCGACACGATATTAAGCTGATCTCAAAGTGGGAGAGAAAAATAACTGTTCATCCAAAGAATTACTAAAGGCGTTTAAAGAATTACAGAGTTGGGGAACAAATTACAGTCAATGTCAAAGAATAGTTATCAAAAAATAAATCAATAAAAAGTGTTTCTGTTTGATTACAAAGGAAAACAAATTTCTAATAAGCTTTTTCCTTTTAGATTAAAACAATCATTTGTGGCTAATTTTGAATTGCTAAACATGAAGTAATGAATGAAAATGTGAAATCAATAAATGCCTTGGATCCATTCTACGATAAAACAGTCCTATTAGCTATAATCTATGAAAATGTGCTTAATATCTAAACAAAAAAAAATGCGGTAGCAAATATATAAACTATAACTATAAAATATATATGTACTATACGCTCACGTGATTGTCTATTATGCTTTTTCTCGGAATCTTCATTGGAAATTGCCAACAATAATGCACAAACATTGTAGTAGGTCATTTTCCGTGGCATTCTTTCTCTGTCTTCACCATGTTCCGCTGAACACGATCACTGCGCTCATCACTAACCTGGCCATAGTTTTCAAGAAAAAGTTCAAATGACACTGCAGGAAATGCACTTTTAGAGACATAATGCAATCAAGTTTCTTGTATAGAGACAGATTGAACATCATTAATTTCTTGTAGATTTCGCATTTTCTAAGAAATTTGTCTACAGAATGCGAAAAGCATTCCAAGCTTTTTATCATCTAATTGAAGCACGTTATGAAAATTTGCATCTTTAAAGATCTTGTGGATCTGTGATTCAATGAAAATTCCGTTTCAATTTAGCATCGCTGATTGCAGAAAATATTTTACTTAAATATTTTAAGACTGATCCTCTCTTGAGCATGGCTTTCACATAAGTTTTTATTAGATCAAGTTTTTTGTCAAAGGGTGTTAGTATGATGTTTTTTTTTTTTTGTCTCTACTAATAGTGAGTTTGGATCATTCTTCCCTCATATATCATATGTTTTTCTAGTTGGCCATTTTTTTTTTCTATTAATATGTGATTGAACGTTTACACAATTAGAAGCTCATATCTTGCTGGGTTTCCGAAATTTACACTAAATTACATAAAAACAATCGTTTAGCTATTACTTTGACTTTCTTCGAAAGATACAGTGTCGGAAGGGATAAATTTTTAAGCCAAATTGTTACTGGTGAAAATCATGGGTATTTTATATCACAAAGAAAAAAACTACTATTCAGGAACGGGGAACATTCGATCGAATGGGGGAACAATTCGATCGCCCTGCGTAGTTGCTCTGATCCAAGCAATTATCATTTTTTTTTTACACTAAAAGGATCAATCGCTAATCGCAAGCAATTGCTGGTAATCGCTACGACAGTGAAAAACGACATCAAAAGGGACGTGCTAAAGTGGTAAGAAATCAAGCAGCAGATTCCGATGAAGATCGAATTTAAAGCTATTCGTTCAATAGAATAAATGTCTTAATATAAATGGAAATTAAAAATTAAAGTAAATCATATGTCAGACATTCATTTAAGTATAAACTTGTTTGTAAATTTTGTATTATTTGTTGTTATATCACCCAGTACTTACTTTAAAACATTTGTATATGTAGACTTTTCTTAAGAAATTCTTCATAATTTTTTAAAAGATATCTCAAAACCATCTGAAAACGTGTAAAGGCAAGTACATGAGGCCAAAATAAATTGACTCTGTACTGAAAGATTTACGTAATAATAATACGTAATATACGAATATAATAATACGTACATGTGTTACGACGTGTGAAGATATGAGAGATAAAGTGAGAAAGCAATGGTAATTGAGAGGTAAAGTCAAAGAAAACAAACACTTTAATGATTAAAATACTTGTAATATATGGTCAAAAGTGCAGGCACCAGTAATAATATAAAAATCCGCAGTGCAAAAAATGGCAGTCGTTTCACGGACATTTCTATGGAAAGCCTTCCGCATTTTTCTACAAATCTTGCCAGAATATATTTCCAATGTTTCTTCCCCTGTACCACATGAATGGTTCCAACACAATGGGATCCAGCTCACTGTAGGAGGAATGTCAGAAACTACATTATAGCATATGCTGGATTGGACAAAGGGGACCTATTTTTGCCCGTCACAATCATAACGTACAGATTGAAATCTGCTGCTGGAAATGAGCGTATCATGACAGGCATTTTGCTAACGTACTCCCCAATACATGCGCCATGCGCCATTCATGTGGCTGCTGTTGGAAATTATTCTTGTGAAACATTTAAAAATTTATTCATTAAAATGTTTATTACTTTTTATTTTTCATCTCTATTATCTGTTGTTCATACCTTTTTTATGTGCCAGAACTCACGTGTTCCCTTTCCACTCGCACATTCTATTACAAAATCTGCTTATTTCTATCCTTCTTATCTGCCTTTACATTTTAGCTAGATATTTTTAAGACATTATAGGCCTAACAACCCAGCAGGCCATTCATTGACGATCACACCTGATTCATTTTTGACGAGAGAAACATCTAAGATTTTACGAACATTGCGAGTGAAGTACATGTGTCTTTTAGCTTCACGATTTAAAGGCAACAAACTGGTTGATTCTACAGATTGAAATTATTATTCTATGTATAATAATCTTCATTGTTAAGATGATTGTCATGTATTTATATTTACTTTTCTATTTCTAATATACATATTTATTTAGTATTTTTCATTTTCATTATGAAAATTTATAATTTTTAAATGGGTTATTATATATTATGAATTTTAAATGAATTATTTTATTATTGAACATTTCTTTACTCCACTAAACATTCTATTACTTATTCAAGAAATTTCTATGGTTCTACATTTTGGATTTTCCTGTTTTAAATATTTTTTTTTTTTGTAAATAAAATAAAAATTAATTATAAACAAGATTAATAAATTTAAAATTACCAAATATTAATCTAACATTCAGTTAATAAACTCGGAGTGTCAATTCCAGTTAAAAATGTTGTTAATTAAAATTATATAAAAATGTTAAACAAAATACATGCCTTTTTTATTTTATATATCAAATAATTTAGGGTATTTTTCCTATTAAACTAATTACAAAGGCATTTTTCTATAAGATGATACAAAAATAATTACGAATTTATTTATTTTTTTATATATAAAGAATTCTTATTCAATTACACAGTAGAACGAATTTCAAAATAACGATGCATTTCTATTAAAAGTACTACTTAAGCTTTTGAATGGAAGATCCAAAAAACGATAAATCCAAATTTTCGAAACGACCCTATTGGCTGAGAGCTAAAGAATAAGATTCCATCTTAAAATATTCGACTGCCCATACTGGTTCCTTTTGCAAAAATATATTTCTAACAACTCCCTTAAAATGTATCATAAAACTTTACAAGCGGAAAAGAAAAAAAAAAAAACAACTGAATACGATATCTGGGTGAAATCAGTCCTACAGGAAATTCGATGGCATTTCCCAACAGTTATGTCAGCTGAGCATTACCTCCTACCAAATAAATGTAGTTCCAGGGGGAAATTGATTGAGTCTCGCAAGAGTTTATGAATATCAATGATGTCAGAAAACGGGGTGGGGGAATGGAAGGGTGGGAATGAATAGGGCATGCGTTTATTATTCAGGTCGTGGAAAACGGTGTTCACATTTTCGGTTGGGATTTAATCCAATGCTAGGGCGGGATTCTCCCACAAACATTGGGAAGAACACCGAATTTGGCCGAGTCAGTTTTAAAGAGTTTTTATTGATTATGGGCAATAAAAATGGTGCAAATCATGGGTAAATTTAATCACAATATTTTTCAACTGATTCTTGTCTAATAGGAAATAAGATCAAATTGGTGTGTGCATTTTCAATGGTTAATTAGCGAAAGTCATTATATCCGTCCAGTTACAACAAATATACAAATGGAGAATGTATATTTGTATACATATAGCGAAAAAAATAATATACATATATAAATATAGATTACCCAGATATAGTCGTAGGATCATTAAAAATGGTTTAAACGTTTGCGTCATGAATATATACATATGATTAAAATGACAGCATATTATGCAAGTCCAGCAGGTATCTGCCCTATCCCATAAAATTGTAGTTCTGAAGTGTTTTGAAGTTTATTCTTCCCAGTTTATATTCTTAATTGTTGTCAGATTCTTATCTTTGTCCACAGTAATATAAGAAGACTGTCTAGCAAATTTTCTTTTTCATGAAACTCATTAAGAGTGATTCGTTGTCTCCTCCGTTTGGAGTGGTGTATCACTCAGTATGTTTAAACTATGAAAAAATGGACATAGATCTTTGGTATGCACGAACATCAGATATTCTACCGATTTAAAATTTGTGATATTACCTGTATCTACAAATTAGATATCACGCGTTTTTGGTCGAACTAGAAGCACACTTACGGCAGTTCTGGAATGAAATTGCACAGATGCCTTAAAAATCTGGACATCTGAATGGCCATATTACAGTATCGCATACATCGTGCATTTAAATTAGAGGTTTGCCAAGGTGGTTTCAGTCATTTTTCTTGCAATAAATAGTTATTTTACAAAAAAAAATGTAAATGTAAAATTAAAAGTACTACTTAAGCTTTTTTTCTGGAAGATCCAAAAAAAAAAAAAAAAAAAAAAAAAAAATCAAAGCATTCAAAAACGACACTATTGGCCAGAGCCAAAGAATCGGATTCCATCTCAAAGATCTACGACTGCCGACACTGGTTCCCCGTAAAAATATATTTCTAACAACTTCCTTATACTGTATCCTAAAGCTTTACAAGCGGAAAAGCAGAAAAAAAAAACCCGAGTATGATATCTGTCTGAAATCAGTGCTACAGGAAATTCGATGGAATTTCCCAGCAGTTATGTCAGCGGAGCGTTACCTCCTGCGAATAAATGTAGTTCCAGGGAAAATTCGATTGAGTCTCGCAAGAGTTTATGAATATCAATGATGTCAGAAAGCGGGGAGGGTTAGGAGGGGGGTATTGAATGAGGGGGATGCGTTTATTATTCAGGTCGTGGAAAACGGTGTTCACATTTTCGGTTGTGATTTAATCCAATGCTGTGAGATGGGATTCACCCACAAACATTGGGAAGAACACCGAATTTGACAAAGCCAGTTTAAAGAGTTTTTAATGATTATGGGCAATAAAAATGATGCAAATCATGGATAAATTTAATCGCAATATTTGTCAACTGATTCCTGTTTAATTGGAAATAAGATCGAAATTTTGTGTGCATTTTCAATGGTTAATTAGCGAAAGTCATTAAATCCTTTCATTTACAATAAATATATGTTCCCCATAAAATAGAGTGTTTGAAGATATAGTTGTAGGATCACCAATGGTTTAACGTTTTTGCGTCATAAATATATACAAATGATTAAAATGGCAGTATGATAGCATATTATGCAAGTCCAGCAGGCGTCTATTCTATCCCATAAAATTGTCTTTCTGAATAGTTTAATCTCCATAGTATAACAGTCTATTAAAATTTTACTATAGTCTATTTATAGCCCATTAAAAACATTGTATTGTCCAGCAAATTTTCTCTATCATGCTATTCATTAAAAGTGACTCTATGTCGCCTCCGTTTCGAGTGGTGCGTCACTCAGCAAGTTTGAACTCTGAAAAAATGGAGCTAGACCCTTGATTTGCAAGATCATTAGATTTGCTATCAAATTGATCCAAAATGTGTGATATGACCTCAATCCACAAATTAGGCATCGTTGGAGTTTGCATCATGAACGTATACAAATGGGTAAAATGACAGTATGAATGTATATTATATAATTCCAGCAGGCGTCAGTCCTATCCCATAACATTGTCTTTCTGAATAGTTTATTCCTCGTATATAATCATAATTGTGCCCTATTTCTGCCCATTGTAAGAAGATTATCTAGCAAATTTTTCCTAGCATGCCACTCATTAAAATTGACTCACCGCCCCCTCCTTTTCGAGTGGTGGAAGTGTCAGTCAGCAAGTTTAAACTTTTGAAAAAATGGAGATAGATCCTTGGTCTGCAAGATCATCAGATTTGCTACCGATTCAAAATTTGTGATATGACCTGGATCCACAAATTAAGCATTGTTGAAGCACATTTATGGCAGTTCTGGAATGAGATTGCACATATACCTTAAAAATCTGCATGCCTGTATGATCATATGACCGTATCGCATGCATTGTGCATTCAAGTTAGAGGTTTTCCAAAGTGGTGTCAGACTTTACACTACTTAATCATTTTTCCTGGAGCAAATGATGCTTTTACTTTTTTTTGTAATTACTTGCTTGATAATAACATTAAAAATATATGTAAATTTTTCATCGGTTCTAATATTTAATTTTTGTTGTGCTAATATTTATAATAAAAGGTATATTTGTCTCGTTATGTGGAAATTAGTTGCTTATTGACTTTCGAATAGTCTTTATAAATTTATAAAAGCTTTTATTATTGTAATGCTGATTTTTCAATCAATATTTCAAAACCGAGTAAAATTCAAATTTGTTTAGATTATATTATGAGAAGCGGTTTCTATAATTCTTGCAAAGGTACATTAGCAAAAAGTTTTTTGTTCAAATGTGCAATTTTTAAAATGCTATCTATCGTGGAAATTAAACTTATATTACTCGAAGAAAAAAATTAACATATGGTATGGCGTCAACAGACGGTCACATTGCGCCTACGAACAATTCGTGCATTTTAGTACAGAACCCAATACTAGTGCCTTACCTAATAGATCACTGCATACTCCATCTGTAAAATAATAAGTTTTTCACAATATACTGATGCTCTGTTTATATAAAGACGAAGTTTAATATCTGGCGGCTTTGACTAGTGCAAGTTTAGCATCTTTGGCTTGTAAATTGTAACATTGGCGAGCCCTTTGGCGAGAATTTCCGTAAATATTATTACAAGTATAGTTGATGTCGGTTGATGGAGAATTTCTATACTGATAGAATTGTTTACTGTTCCTAGTTTAAATTTTTTTATGTTAAAAATATTTTGCTATTTTTGTTTTAAGAATTGTCTTGATTATTTGTGAAAAAGTCCCCATATATATCTTATTTTCAGATAAAGGCTTATTGTTTTTAATTCACCCTTCAATCTTTTATTTTGTGGAGAATTTGTAAGACCTGGCGCCTTTGGCAAGTAAATAGTAACACTGGAGACCTCTCTTTGGTAAGAGTTGCAATAAATATTATTTTGAATTCAGTAAGTTGGAGAACTTTTGCAAGGGTAGGAGTATCTGTTGCTGTGTTTTAATTTTGATAGGTTAATAAATTGTTTAATTTGTTACTTAAATTAATTGTAATAATATTGTTTTTCAATAAACGTTTCTTAATAATTAAAGGAGAAAGCATATCATAGGATTATGGTTATATAAAATGAGGTATAGCGTATAACTCGTAGAGTTTCAGAGTTTGAAACCAGAGTTATGCCAAACCGCAGGCTTAGTGTTAAAAGATACAAAAAGAATAATAACAATACATGGACAAATTGTTGTTGGGTTCAAAGAAAAGGAAATGTTTGTAAATTCCCTAGTTCCCCCCTCCCCTACCATTCTGAGGTGTTCGATGCAAATTCATGTGGTGAAATATGAGTATAAATTTTCCTGAAAAGCGGTGAATCTGCGATATTTTTTTCTTGTTGGTAAACATTTAGGTTATGAGCTCCACTTATGCTCTTAGAGTGATTAGGGGCGGATATTGCCTTCCTGGAGTACTTATATGGATAGCTTCCCTTCATAATATGTTATATGGGAGAAAATCCGTAAAACTCTGACTAGGCAAACCCTTATCGATGTGAGGCGGTTTTCACACGACACTACAATCGTCACAGATACTTCCATTTCAAAATATCCTAATAGCTACCATAAGCCTTATTGGCTTGTACGATGTTCGTTATATCCCTTTTGTAAAAGCTAAGATGTTACTTAGGCTACGAAGCCTTATTGCAGCCTTATACAATGAAGTGACAAAAGTCATGGGATACCTCTTAATATCGTGTCGGCCCTCCTTTCGCCCGTCGAAGTGCAGCAACTCGACGTGGCATGGACTCAACAAGTCGTTGGAAGTCTTCTGCAGGAATATTGAGCCATGCTGTCTCGATAGACATCCATAATTGTGAAAGCGTTGATGTTGCAGGATTTTGGGCACGAACAGACCTCTCGATGATGTCCCATAAATGCTAGATGGGATTCATGTCGGGCGATCTAGGTGACCAGATCAATCGTTGGAATTGTCCAGAATGTTCTTCAAACCAATCGCGAACAGTTATGGCCCGGTGACATGGCGCATTGTCATCCATAAAAATCCCATCGTTGTTTGGGTACATGAAGTCCATGAATGGCTGCAAGTGATCTCCAAGTAGCTGAACATAAGCATTTCCAGTCAATGTTCGGTCCAGTCGCACCAGAGGACCAAGTCCATGCCATGAAAAAACAGCCCACACCATTTTAGACACCACCAGCTTGAACAGTGCCTTGCTGACAGTTTGGGTCCATGGCTTCGTGGGGTCTGCGCCACACTCGAACCCTACCATCAGCTCTTACCAATTGAAATCGTGACTCATTGGACCAGGCCACGATTTTCCATTCATCTAGGTACCAACCGATATGCTCACGTGACCACGAGAGTTGCTGCAAACCTCGATGTCGTTCTGTCAGTAAAGGCACTCTAGTCGGTCTTCTGCTGGAATAGCCCAAAGAAAGCCAAATTTCTCCGCACAGTTCTAACAGACAAGTCCCTTGTACGTCCCACATTCATTTCTGCGGTTATTTGACGCAGTGTTGCTTGTCTGTTAGAATTTACGACTCTTTTTGCAGAACGTCGCCGGTCTCGGTCGTTAAGTGCAGGCGGTCGACCACTGCGCTGTCCATGGTGGGATGTTATGCCTGAAATTTCATACTCTCGGCACACTCTTGACACAGTGGATCTGGGAATGTTGAATTCCCTAACGATTTCCGAAATGACATGACCCATGCGTCTAGCTCCAACTAACATTCCGCGTTCAAAGTCTGTTAATTCCCGTCGTGCGGTCATCATCACGTCAAAACCTCTTCACATGAATAATCTTGAACAGAAATGAAAGCTCTGCGCATTTATACCTGTTCTACGCGATGCTAAAAGCCATCTGAAAATTTGCATATTGCTATCCCATGACTTTGTCACTTCAGTGTAATTCCAACCTTATTCTCTAACCTTACTACATGTTGCTGCATTGCTCTGAATAATCTATTGCTTTAACGCGCAACAGATTGGCAATAACTAACAATTTCAAAAAAAATATCATAGTAGATTTAACGTCAAATTCTTATTATTTAAGCATCTGGCTAATTAAATAATATTAATATTATATTACATGGCTAATTTTATACTAAATGAGATGAACATTTATTAATGTTTTATTCTAATAAATTTAAAGTTCATAAAATTTAAAACATCATTCAATACAAAAAACACATAGAACACATACATAATTTTTACATAGAACATCTAATCATACAGTTGGATGATATTGGAGTTTTTAGAGATATGCGAAAAGGAATATTACTCAAAAGATAATAATCAAATGTTCTCTCAAAAATATAAACATTAAGAAAAATACTTTTTAAAGAAAGTAATTGTAAATAATATTAATAAAACTATTCCATTTGTTATTGCAAAATAACAGTACATTTAAATATGAATTGTAGATGTTTCGATGAAATTTCTTACGGCATCATATTTTATGTGAAATGTATAGTAATTACTTTACAGAATACTTACTTTTGCCAAAAAATTTATTTTATTCGATTCTTTTAGTAATAAAACAAAATAATAAATAAAGCAACAAATAAATAAAATCTATCAAAATATATGTTTAACCTTAATGAATTCTTCTCTCAAAAATTCTAAAAAAGAAATAGTATCAATTTTGCAATGCAATTTGAAATATGTATTTTTTATCATTATTTAATTTCAAAATTTTCTTTCTGCCTTCATGGATTTTATAAATGATTTCAACATTTTGTTTTAAATTAACTGATTTTATTATGTACCGGTATTTTTAAAATATATGAAAATGTATTTTATTTAAATTTTTTTTTCAATTAAATTGTACCCTCGTCATCTTTCATTTTAATTTGAATTATTTTTCAAAGCGCATTTTTACAGAAACGAAAATGATGGAAAGAAGCTTATTTTCCGAAAACATAATATTCATTTATTCATTCCTGTATTTGTTCAATATCATTTTATTAAAAATAATTATGATAGCTAAAGTAATTTTTTTTAAATATTGATTTCTGAGTAGTTGAGTTCGTCGAATGAATTTTTCATTCTCAACTGATATTGGTTATGATATTTTAAAATATACTTTATTTTAAACTAGATGATATTTTCGATTTAATGCCATTTCTCATTTGTTATTATAATGGTAGATTTATAGAAAATTCTCGTTACTAAGCATATATTTTAGGGTCAGATGCTACATGATCAAAATGTCGATGTAAATTAATTAATTTGTTTAATTAATTAATTAATTTGTTTAATAAGTCCATGAGTCTGATAACAGTCATTAAAAAAATATACAATAATCTACATTCAAAATCTATGACCAAACTTGTAATTATCTGACAAAAAATAATTTAGTTTTATGAAAAAAATAAAATTATTTTGTAAATATTACTAGAGATGTAAGTATTTCCGCTAGATAGGGCGTTGAATCCCTTACTGGGGTGAGTTAATTTGATACTTGAAATTTAATAGCAAATAACAGATTTTTTGTTGACCTATTAGCTGCAAACACTCCTTTTCGCTCTGTAAGGTATATAGAAGCGAATAGAACAATCGAACAAATTTCAACTCTTTGATGTTTGTGCAAAACTGTTCTAAAATATCTGTGTTGTCAAGCAGGCTCGCTGATATTTGCATAATCATATGTATATTATCTGATCCAGTGGAAATACTCTACTCCTAATGCGTCTAATGGCAATGCTCTTTCACCTTAGAGGTCATTTGAAAATCTCATATCGAAACAGTATATATAATATGAGAAATATAGGCAATAATGTTTATTATGTGAGTATACAATTCCCACTCAGCAACTCAACTGATAAAGACGCGCCCTTTGGAAACGTTATTCTATTGCTTTTTATTTTTAACAACGAACTTCAATGATTAAATATTTTTCAATAGTTTTAAAAGAACACACGGCAAATTTCAGTACATTTACCAAACGTAATGCAATTTTAAATTATTTATAAATAGAAGAAAATAATTTCATAAAAATAAGACGAAAACTTTTCAGATTAATAATGTGTCCTTCAATGTGTTACCTTTCCATTAATATAATTGAAATATACATTAATCTCACCCAATGGTATATTTACATATTTTACTTTTTAACTTTCCTCATATAAGCTAATGCTTTAAAGTAATTACCTCATGCTAAGAATTTCTGAAAATTTCGTTGGCTTTAGACATTATACATTTAAAGTTGTTATGAATATCGTCAATGTGTACACATGAAATGATTAAGAGTTTACATTGATTTTAGGATTACTTTTACATTGCTCTCTTTTAATTAGCGTATTCTATTGAAGAATAACATCCCCGTAAAGTAATATTTTAAACACATAAATTATTTATAGTTATGGTACAGAGAAAATGCTAGTTAGAAAGAGGACAGGGGGTCTATTTTCATCAGTGGAAGTTCTCGAGACACTGTCTTAAATATTATTAGATGTAGAAAACGAAGAAGGAGTATTAGACGTATGAATATTATTAGACGTATGAAAAGATTTTATTTTATTATTCGGATTTATATTTTATTATTCGGATTTTATGGTTAATTTCTTTTTATTTTCCAAACACAGACACCGATATAACTGATTGTATGCACTATTAAATTGATATTAATTGTTAAAAAGTGGTCATCAATATTTGCTTAATTGTAGAATAATATTTCAAGGTACTTATTAATTTTAGGTTACAAAGAATATATATTTGAATAACTGCAACTTTAGCGTGAAATGTTTTGTGCTGAAATATTTTTGTGAAATGTTTTTGATGAACTTATGCACTTATGCAGAGTGTTCACACGTTTTGAAACTATTTTTAGCACACAAACACACACACACACACACATATATACGAAATAATTTTATGTTTTAACGAGATAATACAATTTTTATGAAATTAGTAAGATTTCTAAATCAGTTCGTATATGTTTTAAGTATTTAAAGTATTTTGCATTCATAAACTGTTTTTATGTGATTTATTAAGGATATTATTTAAAATTAGTGCCTGATGACCGAGTGACTAGCGCTCTATTGGTGTTAAAAAAGAAAACGGTTTTTAATCTTATGTAGGAAAGTTTTGGATTCAAATCTAAAATAATTCGAGTAAGTAAGGCAAACAATATTATAAATTAAACAAATATTCCGGAATATTTTTATTGGATTAGAAAAGTAATCTAAAAGTAATTTATTTCAATAATCTTCCCTCAAAAGTCGTTGTAGGGTGTTCATGGCATTCAAAAGTGGAACTCTAGAACCCCTAGTGTTCAAAAAGAAAACAGTTTTTAATCTTATGTAGGAAAGTTTAGGGCCCAAACCTAAAACAAATCAAAAGGAAAATTATGGTTTCAAACCTAAAACAATTGAAAAAAGTAAGGTTAAAAATGTTATAAATTACAAAATTATATATATATATTTTGGATATGAAAAGTAATCTAAAAGTAATTGAATTCAATATTTTATTTCACAAAAGGTTACAAAATGTAAAAAAAAAAATTAATTTAAAACTAAAGGCGGGGAGATTCATTGGAGCAAAATAACCATTGTCTGGCTTCTGCCCCCAAATGTCCTCCGCCTAACGAGCACCCGACCCCTGATGAGATTTTAATGAACGGATCTCTGTGCTGTCAGACGGAATGTTTTTCAGAGATGAATGTTGCTGAAAGGTTGCAGTCACGTCTCTGGGAGATAGCAAACAACAAATGCCCGGGAATCGTTTCCGACTACATAATGAACTGCATGCGTACATGGGAATCCATTAAGCGATTGGGTTCTTAATGCTACATTATGCCCAATGAAAATTTCATGAGGTGTAAATCAAGTAAAGGAACATTACGTAGAAAATGTTAAGAATAAGAATATTTTTTTTTATTTTTAATAGTTTTCAAAAGTTTTAAAGAAAGTTATTCTTGAAAAAATACCTATTTTCAAGAAAATGAACTTATTTTGTGGAGAACTTTTTTTGAGCAGAATTTTTAAGAAATCAGTAAGTTACTAATCAGAAAGTTTTCAAATTCAATTTGCAATATTTTAAAACATCTTGGATTCATACATTTTTATTACGTGTTTTATTAAAGGATATTATATGAAATTAGAATTATTAGTATTTTAAGATAGAAAAATTTTTTACAATCTTACCTAATACCTTACCTTTTACAATCCTTCCTTAATTCGTAAGGAATTTGAATTTTGCTTTAGTTTAGCTAAGAAAGAATACATTAAGAAAATGAAAAATAATTATTTTTTTTAAATATCTATGTAATGTCACTGGTTTTGAGTTAATCTAGATCCATATTTAAAATAAAATATCACGCTAGATAGATCAGTATTTGCCAGCTGAATTAGAAAAAAAAATAAGTAGGAAAGTTTATGTTCGAAACCTAAGACAATTCAAATAAGTTAAATCGAATTTGTTTTAAACAAATATACATAGATATTTTAATTGGATGTAAAAAGTATTCTAAAAGGATTTAATTCAATATTTTATTTGACAAAAGATTTCAAAATGTTAAAAAAAGTTAATTTAAAACTAAAGGGGAGATTTATGTGATCAAGATAGCCATCGTCTGCCTTTTGCCCCCAAATGCCCTCCGCCCAACGATCATCCGGCCGCTGATGAGATTTTAATGAACGGATATCTGTGCTGTCAGACAGAATATTTTCCAGAGATGAATTTTGCTGAAAGTTTGCAGTCACGTCTCCGGGAGATAGCAAGCAACAAATGCCCGGGAATCTTTTCCGACTGCATAATGTACTGCATGTGTACATGGGAATCCATTCAGCGATAAAGTTCTTTAATACTACATTATACCCAATGAAAATTTCATGAGGTGTAAATCAAGTAAAGGAACATTACGTAGAAAATGTTAAGAATAAGAATATTTTTTTCTTTTTATCTTTTAATAGTTTTGAAAAGTTTTAAAGAAAGTTATTGTTGGAAAAGAAATTTGTTTTCAAAGAAAATGGACTTGTTTTGTGAAAAAGTTGTTTGAGCACAATTTGTATGAAATCAGTAAGTTTGTAATCAGAAAGTTTTCTAATTCAATTTGCAAATATTTTAAAGCATTACAAGCATTTTATTACAGTGTTTTATTAAGGATATTTTGTGAAATTAGAATTATTAGTATGTTAAGAAAAATAATTCTTTTAAAAGCTTTATGTTAATTTTAGGCATTTGAATTTTGCTTTAGTTTTATTAAGAAGGAATACATTAAGAAAATGGAAAATGATTATTTGTTTAAATATCAATGTAATATCATTTGTTTTGTGTTAATTTCATTCCATATTTAACCCTTTGAATAAATCAAATATTTTCCATCTAAATCAATGTACGCACAAAAAAATTTATTACTTTATGAAAATAAGATGGAAAATTAACCCTTTGAAAACAAATTTTAAATGGCTCCGTGCCGGAACCCTCGAGTGCAAAGGGTTAAAATATCATGTTAGATAGATAATTGATTTAAAGGATTGTGCATGTTGATTCGCAAGTTCTTATCAAAAGTTTTTAAAAATTAGTTAATTAAAAAAGTTTAATTAATTAAATATTTCTATTTTAAATTTCTGAAGCAGATTCACCGAGTTTCACGTTTTATTTTTAATATTTATATTCCAAAAAATGTAAGGATGCAAAAATGTATGTATAGATACCCAATGGAAATTTCCTAAGGTACAAATCAAGTAAAGAAAAGAAAGCAAATGGATAGGAAAAAAAAAACAAAGAGAAAAAAAAAAAAAGAAACAGGACAAAGAAATTTGATTTGTTTTGTGACATTGTTTTTAACACAATTTTTATGAATTAGGAAGATTTTTATTTCAATTTGTATATGATTTACAACATTTAAAGGATTTTCTATTCATATAATTTTATTACATGATTTAATAAGGATATTATTTAAAAATTAGGGCCTGATGGTCATGTAGCTAGCTCTCTGGGGTTAGGTGTTACAGGTTTCGGGCTCGAGTCCCAGCGGGGTCATTGATATTTGTAGTGATTCCGAATCCACCTGAAACACTAGATGTCCACTTAAAGTAGATTCCACTTAAACAGTAGTCCCTGTCAAATATGACTGTTGGGTGTAAGGCTGACAACCCTACCCCAAAAACAAAACATCACCTGTCTCGAAATCGGCCTTGGCCCACCATCAGGATATTGCTCTATTGACGACGATGATGTTTGTTTAAAATTAGAATTATTTAGAATTTAAGTTGCAAATACAGATACGAAGTTTTTGAATATTAAATTAAGTATTTTTGTTATAAGTAATGAACGTTTTGGGAAGACATATTTTATTTTGATACAGCTGCTGGATTCTTTCATTTCAGACACTACTTTAAAAAACAGTAGATTTAATGGAGATTTAGACAATGCTTCTCGATGGGAATATGAAAAAGTTTCTTTGATTTACTTCCATAAGGACACAAATGTAGGATAATTGCTTTAAATGTTCTTTCGAAAGACATCAGTTATTACGAAATGGAATTTTCTTAAATAATTATACTTCCTTTTTAAAAATCCCTATAATCCCTAATTAAAAATTTTAACATGCTGAAAAATAAAACTTTATATTATTAAAATATAAATAAATAAATGAATTTAATCATCATTTATGTGTTTTAAAATTATTTATTATATTATTATTATTACTAATTAATGCCATTTTATTTGATAAATTTTGAAAAAAATGAAATATATGTAATAATTTCAACGTTAAGTAGGATGCAACCATAACAACAAGTAAAATACAATCACAGTAAACTCACTTGATTTACTGTGAGTGTACTTTTAGAACACACTCGCAGAACACACTCGCTTGAAATATTCAATAGCATTTGATCTAGCACCCATCTGAATAGTTGTGTCTTTTCCTTTCTCTTATAACTAAAGAAAAGCAATTTACACTGAAACAAATTTATCGTACTCATCATCGGCGAATACACGGGAATTGTCATTTCGGCAATGATTGTTGAGTCTTTAATCGAAAACCTACTGAAACACAACCTAGGTTGCTTTTAATTTTTAAAGTTTTTTAAAATAAGAACACTTGTAAGTAAATATTCGTAAGTGATAGATTTTATTAATGGTTATAAAATGGAACAAATTTGGTTGTAATCGTATTTTCGTGCAACGTAACGAATGGGAATTTAAAATTTCCATGAATTAATAAAATTAACGCATTTATCACAAAATATAATTCAAATAAATGACGAATTTCATTCCTTTGTTACACGCATAAAACACTTAGAGATTTAAATGAAATATGAGCTTTGTGTTCGCAAGATTATAATGTTACGCATATTCATGAATAAGAAAGAATGTCTGGAATTGTAGTTAATATTTATGACATTTTTAATTGCTAGAAACCTTATCTTGATTTTTAAAAATATATACACAAAGCTTTTCGAAATAAATTTAATAGGATTTCGGAATTTAATTCGAGCAGAAAACTTGTTAGGATGGAATAATTAAGTGCCACCGTCAGAAGGAAGTTCATGATGAAGAATTTAAAAATATATTTTGTAGTTTAAGCAATTAATTTTGTTTATCTTTCATATTTAGTATTAATGTGATTATTTTTCTGACAATTAAATTTATGTTTTCGTGCAATCCTATTAAATTACTCTTGTTTATTTTTTTGCAGAGATTTTTTTTATGGCAGATTTCTTGCATTTTAATTTGTTTTTCCTTGTAAATAATAATTGCTAATTCATAATTAATGCATGAAATTTTAACGAAGGACTTGTTCTGCAAAAGCTTTACTTTCTTTAAAGTGAAAAATGAGAATTAATATTCAAATATGCATGTGTATATTTATGTTTAAGTAATTTTTTTTCCCTGAATTCTTAAGTTGTTTGCTGTTTATGTTTACAATACAATAAGAGGTTTTAAATTGATAATTAAATAAATAATACAACGAAAATACTGAATGAAATAAATAATAAAATGAACTTTTTTTTTTTTACTTTTCAATATACCAACTACATATTGGAACATATTTAATCAAATTTATTCTTTGTTTATAACATTTGACAAAGGAAAATTAACATTAAGTTATTACTTTACATTATAACGTATCTCTAATATATATATATATATACAAATAATGAACTCTGGATTATTACAATTTACTATTTAGAAAAATGAAAATTAAAGATTTAAATTTGATCCGTAGACATACGAATCACAAGTGAAGTTCACTCTCAGGTCAGAGACTTCCAGAGTTCTCTAGGTCTGCGACAGACTTTAGTTATCACATGGCGTATTACACCCACAAGGGGCTCACTTTGGAAGCAGGCGGAATATTAGTCACTTATTCGGCCTATTTAGTCACTTCAGAAAAACAACACTTCTGGTGGACTCGTGGCAGAAATCGCCTTTTAAGACAATCCGTCAAGAGGGGCAGTCAGCTTTCCTCACTTTTCATTGGAGCAAACATTTCTCAGCTCGTGGTCACGGCTTATTTTGTCACTTCAGAAAAATGAACAACAGCACTTTTTGGTCGATTCGTCGCAAAAATATCTTTATTCTTCACCAAAACCTCTTTTTAAGGCAATCCGTCAAGGGGGATCAACTTCGCTCACTTCTCATTGGAGTAGACATTTATCACCTCGTAATCTATCACCAATCACGATGGAACAACTCGTGGTATAGTTAATATTCAATCTGTAGTGTTTCGACCAGTGAAGGTCGCACAGACTTTCGATAATTTTCCGAATCTCGTTATACATGATACCGAATATCTGCAATCAGATTTGAGTGACAGATTGTTCTCATTAGAACAAAAATACTAATCGCATGTAATATAATTACCAACAATACTGCTTATCTGCTGTAAAATTTGAGTGATGGGTTTATTATGTATTTTTCAATTAACATACATTCCTCTATTCTGGGAATGAAATGCCAGAACCCTTCCCGTGATAAAAAAAATGCTACAACACTGATCAAAGACAATTTAAAAAAAAATGAACTTAATATTGTAAAATTTTTCGAATGTTTTAGAAATTACAAGTATTTGTTAACTGTACTGCAACTCCGTTTAAAAATAATAATAACAGAAGAAAATTTTAGCCAGAATTTTCTAAAAATTACGCAAATATTTTAATTTGTAGAAATTAAATAATTAATTTTGTATACTTATAATTTTTTTAAATGATTAAAATTTTGTTGTTTAAATTGTTCATTCTCTTATTTTTTTTCAGGATTATCCTAATATTTTAAAACTTAATAATATAAACGAATTATATTTAATTTTAATAATTTTATTAATTGATTTATTTTAATATTTTTAAACCTATAATTTAATTATCGACGTCGATATAATTATGTTCATATTGCTGTTTATTAAAATATTAAATATTTAATTTTCAAGAAATATATTTCACTCTATTTACATAAATGATACATAAATTTATGAATTTGAATTACCAATACTGTACATTTGTGAATTTTACATAAACAAAATTAAACATTTTGTAAAATGTTGCCACCATTGTAAACAGCCAAAGTATATTTTTGAATGGCATATAAAAGAAATTAAATAAATTATTAATATTAAATGATTATTCATGTACCTTTGTTACAAGATTGTAATGCAGACTAACTAATTTAATTTAATTTAAATCGGTTAGTCTGCATTACAATCTTGTATAGAATATATTTAATTAAATTTTTAAAAAAATATATTATTTATGAATACAAACATTTCCACCATTAAAATCTTTTAATAATTAATTGTAAATCCAGTAGGAACTTTGCTATTTTCAATAGATTAAATGTGCACATAATTCAATTAAAAATTAAAAATTATAAATTGGATGAGTGAAAGAATCTTTTCAAGAATGAATGAATTTAATTGAAATAACATGAAAAATAATTATGTATACTGAATTCTAACTCGTTTTCCTGTATTAGTATTTTAATTTATCTATAAAATATATTTTACTTGAAAGACAATTAATGTATGATATGTTTTTACTCATCCAAATCTTAGAGATTAACATTGTTTTGCTCTTTTTATAGCCGGATTTCACTTTTAAAATAACAAAAACATGATTAACACACTTTATTTTCGTGGCAGTTTAAACAAGGAAGATATCTTCTGCTTGTAGCAGTTAAATAGCTGTAGTTAAATAGTAGCAGCTTGTAGTTGTTAAGTAATAAGTTAAATTTGGAATGTACAATTTTTTAATTATTTTCAAATTATTAAACTATAGGTCTTTTTTTTATGTTAAATATTGTTAAAACTGATTTTCATGCCTGATGGTCAATTGGCTAGCACTCTGGTCTTTACTATCAAGGCGGCAAAGTTTTAATCTTGGCGGTGGCATGGATGTTTGTGAGTGGTTCGGAATCCACGCTAAACTGTAGGTCCCGGTCTAATTAATCTAAGGTGAGCACAAATTGACCGTAGAGCAACAAACCAAACCGATTTTGTAGCAGAGAATGGGTAAATTCTTTATGCCAAAAATTAACGCCTTTTTTGCAAGTATTACTGACACTTGTGTCATTTTCAATACTAAATATTGGTTTGATCTGTTTTATTTGAATTTCACTTTTAATACTACAGAAAAAACGGTTTATGTGAATTATTTTTATGATTATTTAAACAACGAAGATATCACGAGCTTGAAAATGTTTGATGAAATTTTCAATGACAAATATGAAATGTTTTTTTTATGTTAAAATTATACAAACTTGCACCATTTTCAAAGGTAAACATTACTGAGCTTTCTTGCAGCTAGCTCTTGATTTCACCTTTAATATTTCAGAAAAGAGCAGTTAACCATATTTATTTTCATGACTTTTTAAATAAGGACGAACTTCTGAAGCTGCAAGTAGATAATATTTGGTTAAGTTCTTTAAGTTTAACTACATTCTTTATGCTGGAATTACACAAGCTCGCTTTGTTTTCTGAAGTCAATATATGAATGCCACATTTTTGAAAAGACTGTTAAAGCGATTTATTTTCATATCTTTTTAACTGAAGAACACTTCCGGAGCTTGAAGTAGTGGATGTTTGGCTAAGTTCTTCATTCCAGAAATGAATTGATTAAATTTGAAGAAGAGAATGAAGAGCTTCCTGGCGCAAAAGGCGAACATGATTGCATTACTGGCTGCCTGCAGCACTTCTGCTTTCGCCCCAACAATTCTACTCCCAGAGAATGGTACAAGAGGATCAAAATCATAAAAGAAGTTTTCTCAGGACAACTTCGTTGAAAGGATATCGATTGCTTCGACATTTAACCTTAGGATACATCTGGTTCTGATGGCTTGAGTTTTGCTGAGGAAATGAGTCGCAAAAGAATGCGAAACGGAATTTTAAAAACAATTTAGTGTTGTTTTCGCGTGCCAATGAGGATTAAGATGGTATTAGGAAATGGAATTAATTATTGTTAAGGAATCGCAATATGATAATTAAGATCCCTAATACGAATTTTAAAAAAGACATCGCAAATCAGTCAAAATAGAAAAGGATTAATAGTATTTATCACCTTAGTATTATCTACTTAGTATTACTAATAGTATTTATCTACTCTCTATCATATTTATTTTAATTATGATTAATCTGATTTATATGATTTGCATATTTATCTGATTTATCTGATTTGTATATTTAATGAGAAATGTAATCACATTTAAATGTTAAGATACCCTTGTGGGTCCGGGTTAGAATAGCCTCAATGTAGCCCATACATGTCGTAGAAGGCGATTAAAATGAGTGCCAGTGCCATGGGGTATAAGCGGGTGGGGTAGAGTCAGACTTCTCCCTTTGGGTTCCCGTGTCTTTGTGTCGCAAAGTCAAGGACAAAAAGAAGCTGTATTTTTTACCTTTTATCATGACTCATTGGTTTAAGACACACGGTTCATGGACTTGGTCCTAATGTTGCTGTCGACCAAGTGGTATAAGAAACAACAAATGCTAAGATAAATTTGGATGTATTAAATTTCTTTCAGTGCTAAAATGTTTTCTAGTATTAAATATATCCCGGTATATGTTGCGTTCTTGATGTCGGATCTACAAAATCCTCATTATGTTGATATTTTTAAAGGTGAGACCACTGCTTCAGTTTGTTAATGGCATCTTGTAGATAGTTTCAAGTCAACTTTTCAGGAAGCACTTTCGGGGAATGCTGCTTTGATTTTCCTTTTTGTTTACGAAAGAGCCTAAGAAATTTCAGTAATGTAATATGTTTGTATACCATATGTTCATTACGTAAATGTTTTTCAAGAATGTGGAGTTAATTTTTCATCTCTTACATAGTAAGAATCCATAAGCTGTCCACATGGATTCTTACTATGTGAGGAATTCAGGGACAGCACGTGGAGAGAAAATATAAAAGTTTAAAAACTGAATTCATCATGAATTCGCACGAGAACTATAGTGGACCGCGTGAGGAGAGAAAAAAAGAAAACTGATTGGGATATAAAAAATGTTATTGTAAGCATAATTTATCTTGTGATTTTATATAATTCTGGTTTGTGTTGCAGAAGGCCATATACAGGTGGGAGACATAAGCCTTCACCATCCTACAAGCTAGACGTGTTGAAAGATACTGTCATGGAAACTATAGAAGCCTATAGTCTCCAATATAGAAAAAAATATAGAATAAGAGATGTAGATGTAAAAGACAATGTAGATGCTTTAGAAGCAACTGTCATGGAAATTAGAAAGGTTTATAGTGTCCAATACAGAAAAATATATATTTAGAGGATGAATGTGCAGTATAATTAGTAATAAATTATTTTTCTAATAAGCAAATAATTTTTCTGTAAATAAAGGGCTTAATAAATATTGAAAATGCATTCCTTAAAATTAAAAAAAAAAAAAAAAAAAAAAAAACACGTTGAAATATTTTACTTAATTCTTAAAATGAAATCCACTGGCTTTGAAAATGACTTGGCATTTAAAGCATAAACAACAAAAAAGTCAGTCATAATTAAAAACGTATATTAGCTATTTAAAGATTTATATTTTAAAAAACAATATCCATTTAAGTAAAAAATTACTTCCTATTTAAAGTTTCAAATACAAAGATAGGTAATTATTATCTTTAACAATAACGTATTACATAAACAATTTATAAGCGTAATGTATTTTGATAAATAAAAATTTATTTTAAAAGCAAAACTAAATGCAACATGAAATAACAGACAATGAAGCTTAATTTGAGGGAAATATTTCCCTATTGTAGCTTTTCTTTCAAATAAATGTTTTTTCTAAAATCCCTGCGGGAAAAATTAAAGGGAAATTAAACGCAATTAATGATGAATTTTCAATTTTCAAAGCACTGATAATCATCTTCCGTTCTAATGACAATGTAATAGACTGCTATTTTATACTTTAATTATTGTACAAAATATTTTTCTGTTTCTTAAAGTAAAGAAAAATGAACATAATGACTCAGATGAGATAGGACGCAGTTTTTAAATTTTATGTAAAAGCTCATTTATTTGTCTTCTAGAAAATCGTTTATCGTGATTTTCAGTTATATTTATTTTAAAAAGTAAGCAATATTTTTTTTCATTAATTACAAAAAGAATTTCACCTTTTAATGGTGATTCTTTATGAACTTTTTGTTAAAATATTTAATTATTTTAATTTTATCACATAAATCTAGCACACCGGATTCCTATATGTAATTTGCTAGTTTAGCGAATTTAAAATTCATTTATAATTAAAATATAGTTTTATAATTACGCCATTATGTTACTTTCCGTTTTAATTGCATCTTGAATTCATGAACTTATATGTATTTCATTGTTAATTAGCTTTTAGAAAATTTAATGGCACTGAAAACAATGTTAATCTTTCATCTTAAAGGTTCATTAGTTGTTTCGGTCCTTAATTTTTCTTTGGTATACACTATGTCCAAATTTTCTAATTAAAATTAAAAATGTGTTTGATAATGAAAACTATAATGACAAAATGTATTTGAACCATTATTTTAATTCAACAGATTTATCCTTATAAAAAAAGTTATTCTGAACATTTCTGAGATTATTAATTTAAAATAACTTTGCGAAACGACGCAATATTCAGAATTTAATGCTATACATGAATAAACAAATGGTTGTTTTAGAAAAATGCTTACATTATAACGGCCGCAGCTCCTGGTAAAAGGATAATTTGTATAGCTGTCATGCAAGAGATGGTAGAGTTTAATGTAATGGCGATGTTTTTTTTTTTCCTTCTAATGCAGATGGCAAACACTTAGACACGTGGTCTTGTATGCCCAAGCTCTGCACAAACGTTACTCACTTTGCATTACCCAGGTGGCACATGTAACTTGAAGATAAGCCACGGACGCGGAGTAACAATGCCCCTGTATTGGCGATGTCTGGCAAAGTTTTTAGAAAAGAGGAGTCTCGATGGCGATTGTGACAACATGTATAGGTATCTTGCAGAAGCAGTTTTGTTATCTGGTTATTTTAATTAATAGAAGCTTTCAAAAATCTTTTTTAAAACACGCAAATATTGGGTATATCTTTAAAATATATATTCCTTCTCCATATATGATACATGAATAATATTTTTTACGGATTAGTATATATGATTATTAATATGTCTAATTTAAAAGTAATTACTGATTTGCTTCTACTTATTTCATTTTATTGGCGCGTAATTTAAGAAATTATAGTTTTGGGATAAAAATCTCAAAGTGGTGTGAGAGGAGAGCAGCACATCCGAAGTATTGCGAAAGTCATTAAGCGTCTGCAATCAATGTGAATATGAATCAAAATAAATCAGTAATAAGTCTTTAGGATAGATTACTCAAGACAACAAATTTCGATAATTTTTCCTCAGATAAAAATAACCAATTGTTATTAATTTCAAGTTGCTGAATACGAATATAATAACGAAAATGTGAAATTATCTCCTCTTCCAATGATATTCATAACTTTAATAAAAAACTTGAATAAAACATGTCTCAATAAAAAAAAATGCTTTAGCAAAAGCATAAACTTATTTAGTTCCATGTTACACTCATTTGGGTTGTCGATTGTGTTTTTCTCGGAATCATCATTGGAAGTAGTGTACTAACATTGTAAAAGATAATTTTTCTTTTGCTCTGTCTTCACAATATTCCGGTGAACACAATCACTGAGCTCATTGCTAAATTGGCCATAATTTCAAGAAAATAGTCCAAATGACACAGCAGGAAAATCATTTTTAGAGACATAGTACAATCAAGTTCTTATATAGAGACAACATGAATATCATTAATTTCTTGTAGTCCTTTGACTTCCCATTTTCTAAGAAATTTGCCGACAGAAGGCAAAATGCATTCCAAGCTTTTCCTCATTTAATTGAAGCACGTTATCAAAATTTGCATTCTTAACGAGTTTTGGATCTGTGGTTCAATGTAAATTCTCTTTCAATCTAGAATTGCCGATTGCAAGAAATTTTTTACTTAAATACTTGTAGACTGATCCACTCTTGTGGATGGCTTTCACGAAAGATTTTATTAAACCAAATTTTATATTGAAGGATGAAGGTAGGATTTTTTTTTGTCTATTAATAGTAGATTTGGCACTTTCAAATATCATATGTTTTTCTGTCGGCCATTTTTTCCATGAATATGCGATTGAATCCTTAAGCTATTAAAAATCATATTTCTCGCTTGGTTTCAGAAATTCACACAAAGTTACACAAAATCAATCGTTTATCTATTGATTGGAAGTCCAAGGGAAAATTTTTTAAGCCAAATTGTCACTAGTAACCGACATAGATATATCTTGATACACAGGAATAAAAACTACAATTCATAGAATTCGATCACCTTCCGTATAGCTCTCACCCAAGAAATTATAATTTTTTCCCTACACTTAAAGGATCAATTGCTAATCGCAAGCAATCGCTGGTAATCGCTACGACGGTGATAACGGTGTCAAAAGGGACGTGCTAAAGTGGTAAGAAATCAAGCAGCAGTTTTCGATCAAGATCGAATTTAATGCTATTTGTACAATAGAATAAATGTCTTAATAAAAATGGTAAATTACAAATAAAAGTAGATCATATGTCAGACATTCATGCAAGTATAGACTTGTTTATTTAGTAATTAAATAAGTAAATTTTGCATTATTGGTTGCTACATCAGACCTGTACTTATTTTAAAAACATTTGTATATGTAGACTTTTCTTAATGTAATTCTTCATAATTTTATAAAGAATATCTCAAAACCATCTGGCAAACATGTAAAGGCAAATAGAGGAGACCAAAATAAATTGGTTCTGTAGTAAAAGATTTGGGCGAAAATTATACATATATGTGCTATAACGTGTGTGAAGATATGAAAACAGGAGTGGTAAAGTCAAAGAGAAAGGAGAGGTGAGTCAAAGAGAACAAACACTTTAATGGTTACAATTTCTGTAATATACGGTCGATAGGATGGCCATAAACAGTAATGCAAGTGGGAAAAAAAGGTAGGCATTTCACGCCCATTTCTATGGAATGACTTCTGCATTGTTCTACACGATACACTGCCAGAAATTCTTTGCAATGTTTCTTCCTCTGTACCACATGTATAGTTCCAACACGATTAGGTGACAGTTCACTTTAGGAGGAACATCAGAAACTAAATTAACGCACATTATGGCCCAGACTAGATCGGACAGAATGGACGTATTTCTTGCCCATCACAATCGCCAAATTTTTAATGTATGGATTTCTTCTTTTTGTGAAAGAAATTAGAATAATCTACAAAATTTTTATTGAATCGCATTGAAGTATAATATACAGATTGTTAGCTGCTGCTAGAAATGGGCGTGTCCTTACCTGATATTTACACCCAAATTCATGCCCCACTGATTTGAATCTTCGATTGCTGTTGGGAATTATTCATGTGAAAATATTTTCAAAAATTTATTCATTAAAAGGTTTATTACCTTTTACTGTATATCTTAATATTACTTGTTGTTCATACCTTTCTTATATGCTAGAACATACATGTTCCCTCACCGCTCTCACATCTATTCAGTTAATAAACTCGGAGTTTTAATTCCAGTTAAAAAAAAAAATTGTTAATTAAAATTACATAAAAATAAGAAACACAATATATCCCTGGTTTTTTTTTTTTTTTAAATTAAAATAATTTAGGATATTTTTCCGATTAAACTAACTGCAAAGGCATTTCTTAAAAAAGGTAAAAAAACAAATAAAAATTAAAAAAAAAATTATAAACAAATGAATTTTCATTCAATTACACAATAGGACGAATTTCAAAATAACGATGCATTTTTATTAAAATACTACGTAAGCTTCCAGATCCAAATGTAAGATAACAAAAAAAACAATAAATCAAAATTTTCAAAACTACGCAATTGGCTAGAGAATTCGTGAAATTACTTATTCTATGTATAATAATCGTGCTTTTCTTGTTTAGATACCAAATTGCTTAGATGGTTGCTATGTGTTTATCTTTACTTTTCCATTTCAAATATCCATATTTATTTAGTATTTTCCCTTTTCATCATGATACTTTAAAATTTTTTGTCATCATATATTATGAATTCTAAATGAATTATTTAGTTATTGAGAATTTTCTAAATCTACTGAACATTCTACTATCGTTCTAATAAACGATTAAACATTCTACTAGCATTACTATCATTCGACATTTTAGATTTCCTGTTTTTAAATACTTTTATTTTATAGATAAAATAAAATTAATTATAGACCTTAATAACTTTTAAATTATCTAATATTATTCTGACATTCAGTTAATGAACACAATGTATTAATTTCAGTTAAGAAAAGTTGTTAATTAAAATTACATAAAAATGCGAAAGACAATATATACCTGTTTTATTTTATATTGGTTTGTCGTTCTACGGTCATCTTGTGCACACGAGGGCTAAACAGACCGGCACCTACGGTTTTAAAGTGGATTCCGAACCACTCACAAACATCCATGCCACCGCCAGGATTCGGACCTGTAGCCTACTGTGGTACGTAAGGCCAGAGTTTTAGTCATTTGGCTATCAGGTCGCTGTTTTATTTTATACATCAAATTATTTTTTTTTTAATTAAACTAATTGAAAAGGCATTTAAAAAAAAAAGATGGTACAGAAATAAATTTAAATTTAAATTTTTTTTTTACAAACAATTGAATTTAAATTCAATTACACAGCAGAACGAATTCAAAAATAACGATGCATTTTTTATTAAAAGTACTACTTAAGGCTTTTTATGGAAGATCAAAAAACAATAAATCAAAATTTTCAAAACGACACTATTAGTTAGCGCCAAAGAATAGCATTCTATCTTAAGATCTTCGACTGCTGAACATTGGTTTCTTGCAAAAATATATCTCTAACAACTACCTTAAACAGTATCATAAAACTTTGCAAGCGGAAGAGAAAAAAAAAAAACCGAGTATGATATCTCTGCGAAATCAGTTCTACAGGAAATTCGATGGAATTTCCCAGCAGTTATGTCAGCGGAGCGTTACCTCCCACCGAATAAATGTAGTTCCAGGGGAAAATTCGATTGAGTCTCGCAAGAGTTTATGAATATCAATGATGTCAGAAAAACGGGGAGGGAAGGGGGGGGGATGAAATCGGGGGGGGATGCGTTTATTATTCAGGTCGTGGAAAACTGTGTTCACATTTTCGGTTGTGATTTAATCCAATGCTGGGAGGGATTCAACCACAAACATTGGGAAGAACACCGAATTTGACAAAGCCAGTTTAAAGAGTTTTAAAACCCCGAGGCGAGTCAGTTTTTAATGATAATGGTCAGTAAAAAATGGTACAAAATGGGTAAATTTAATCACATTATTTAAATATAATTAATGATTCACTAAATTAAAGCTGTTTAAAAAAAAATATTGCCTCATAACCTTCATGTTTTAATTTAAAAATATTTTACTCAAGGCAGATTTTATAATAATTTTTTTCTAATGCCTGATTCGTGATCTTGATTCAACAAGCCTTTTAGATAGTTCTTGTTTGATTCCTCTGCCAACATGCATTGTAGTCATTCGTTGAGTATCTCCGACCTTGGAGTGAATTAGTGATTTAACCATGCGTGATGAAATTTATATCTTTAATTTTCATTATGTTGTATAATAAGTCAGAGTTCTGTATTTATATATATATATATATATAGCTTTCTTCTTGATACCGTTATAGGTCTAATATAGGCCTCAACGTTACAGATGTATTTAAATGAAACAGCCTTAGTTTCGCTTTAATATCACATTTTTTAAGTATGGCGAAGTACATTTAATCGTATGAATGGTGGCCTGATGAAACGTAACACGTTGAAGATTGCTTAGGTATTTCGATGGAATGTCTCCTTTGTGAAATAGGTGCTGAAACATATTCACGATAGTAATTCGAGTTAAATTTGACATTTTCTACTTTCAATATTATGAGTTTTCCTTTATGAAGCATTCAGAATAATCATAAAAAATCTCAAACATTCAAACAGCAAAACCTTCATTTTACTCTGCACCGACAATTTGGGTATTTTTCCTATTTTTATTGCAATCAAATAAATATATCAAAGCCTCAACAATTTTGAGGCTTGGATATATTTAAATAATATAGCATATATATCATCTGATGAATGCCATGTTTTATTTATTGATTGATTGATTATAAATATTTTACGAAACGTAGGATTTTATAAAAATAAAGAGACATTTTGGGTGTGCATTCGAGAGTTTCTTAAAAAATCTTTAGCAAAACATTCATTTTATGTATAAATTTATTTTTTTTTCCTATTTCTTTTCAATCAGCAAAGCCTCATCAATTGGAGGCTTGGATTGTTACTTTTATGGCATGATATAACATCTGGATGCAATTTATTTATTGATTGAAAAACTAAATTTTATAATATTGTTTATAGTCTCCTTAAAGATGTATAAATATTTTACGATATTTCTTTGAGTGATCACATTTTTTTAAAACGTAAGATGGAACTTCAGAAAAATAAGCATTTTGGGTGTGCATTTTTCCAGTCAAATATAATTTTTTACATTTAATTCCTTTTATTTTTATTGCTCTTTTATGTCAATTATTTTAAGCGTCGAAATATTAAAATCATTCTTTTCACATTTTATTTTAATAATCAATTTAATGTATCTGTCTTCACAAAGAGCAAAAATATAGGCTTCAATACTTATAATTCAGCAATCATATTAAAAAAAAAAAAAAAAAAAAAGTTAATGCAGACGATAATTTATTCTTGTTACGTACTGTTTCCATTTAATAATAATAATTTTTTTACTTATAAAGAAAAGTCAAAATTGTAACAAAAATGTCTGAATAATCCCTTTATTATTACATTTAAAGATGAACATAAAAGTGCATTTTTTATAGCCTTAGGTTCAGTTAAAGTAATAGTCTAAAAGATGTTTTAACAATTGCCACAGTTGCTACTTAAAAGTAGGTGGATATAAAATATCCATTAATAAATAACCATTAACTAACTAAGCGCTGAACATGATGCTCAAAAAAATAACTACAACTGTAATAATTCATTCCATTAGCTTTGCTTTTGAACGTGTTGTGGTCTAGTAACAATATGCACGGATGGTCGGCAGGAGAACTCATTTTTAAATCAGCTGGTGGTATTGTTGGTGGTAGCGTTTTGAATCAATATTCAGACTGCCTGGTGTGAGATTTCTCTAATATGACACATTATTTTGGGGCAGTTACTCCAAAAGGTTCTTATAAAAATCAATATTCTTCCCTCAATCGATGTTCTTCGTTGGGTTGTTCATAGCAACTATAGAATAATTGATGTTCAAAAAGAAAACGGCTTTTAATCTTGTCTAGGAAAGTTAAGGTTTCAAACCAAAAACAAATCAAATAAGTAAGGCCTAAAATATCATAAATTAAAAAAAAAAATATTTCTGAAAAGTAATTTAATCCAATATTTTATTTGACAAAAGGTTACAAAATGTAAAAAAAAAGTTAATTTAAAACTAAATGGGGAGATTCATTCGAGCCAGAAAACCATCGCCTGGCTTTTTGCCCCCAAATGTCCTCCGCCCAACGAGCGCCCGACTTCTGATGAGATTTTAATGAACGGATCTCCGTGCTGTCATACAGAATATTTTCCAGAGATGAATGTTGCTGAAAGGTTGCAGCCACGTCTGCGGGAGATAGCAAACAACAAATGCCCGGGAATCGTTTCCGACTACAGAATGTACTACATGTGTGCATGTGAATCCATTAAGCGATTGGCTTCTTTAATGCTGTATTATACCCAATGAAAATTTCATATGGTCTAAATCAAGTAAAGGATCACTACGCAGAAAATTTTGAGAAAAGAACGTTATTTTTTTTTAATCTTTTAATAGTTTTGAACAGTTTTATGGAAAGTTATTCTTGGAAAAAAATGTATTTCAAAGAAAAGAAAAAAATGGAAAGAAAGAGGGAGAGAAAAAAAAAAAAAAGAAACTGGGCAAAAAGAAAATTCAAAAGAAAAAAAAAAAAATGGACTTATTTTGCGTGAATTTTTTTTAACACAATTTTTATGAAATCAGTAAGATTTCTAGTTCAATTCGTATATGTTTTACAGCATTTAAAAGATTTTTATTCCTAAATTTTTATTATGGGATTTATTAAGGATATAATATAAAACTGGGGTATCACAGGTTTCGGGTTCGAATACCGCCAGTGCTATTCATATTTGTAGTGGTTCGAATCCACTATAATGAATAACATGTTTTTTTTTTTAATTTTAATTTTTATTCTATTTTTTATTTGATGAGTTAGAAATTTGATTTTATAATGCTGTTTGCAGTTTCTATAGATACGTTTAAAATAACAATATTTCTTTTGGATGGGCTGGATTGTCTTTTTAAGCGTAAGATGTAACTTCAGAAATATTAAGAATCTTAACGTAATTTTTTGGGGAGTATATTTCATTATTTTTCTTTTTTTTTTTTTTTTTTTTTTACTTATTTCCTTTATTTTATGCTTTGTAAAGAGCAAAAAATATTAGGCTTCAATATATAGTTTATTTTTCATCCATCATATTCAAAGAAAAAAAATATTGATACAAAGGATAATTTAATTCTATTATGTACTGTTGCCATTCAATTACAATTATTATTCTTTATTTATGGAGAAAGTCACAATGTAACAATAATATCTTGATAATCTCTGTATCATCATATTTAAAGATGAACATAAAAGTATTTTGTATTATACCCTTAGGTTCAGTTAAAGTATAAGTCTGAAAGATGTTTTAACTAATTGCAATAGTTGCTACTTAAAAGTAGGTGGATATAAACTATCCATTCATAAATAAACATTAACTAACTAAGCGCTGAACATGATGCTCATAAAATTAACTACAACTGTAATAATTCATTCCATTAACTTTGCTTTTGAATTAGTATTTCTTCTTGTAGTAACATGAGCGGATAGTCAGCAGGACAGCTCATTTTTAAATCCGCTGGTGGCATGTCATTATATTAACGTGTGTAAAGCGTTTTGATTCGATATTCAGACTGCCTGGTGTGAGGTTTCTCTAATATGACACATTTTTGGAGCAGTTACTCTAAAAAGTTCTTATAGGAATCAATATCCTTCCATTGTTCGTGACATGCATGACTTGAATACGAGAGTTAAAAAAAAATACATATTTAACCTTATTTAGGAAAGTTCTAAACCTAAAATATAAAGAAAAATACTATACATTTAAAAAAATCCAGAACATTTTTATTGGATGTGAAGGGTAATCTAAAAGGAATTTAATTCAATATTTTATTTGATGAAAGGTTACAAAATTAAAAAAAAAAAGGTTAAAGTTATTAAAGTTAATATGTTAACATGATGCTCATAAAAAGGACTACAACTGTAATAATTCATTCCATTAACTTTGCTTTTGAACGAGTTGCGATCTAGTAGTAACATGCGCGGATGGTTGTTGGTATGTGATGATCTGTTGGTGGTATGTGAATGTATTAACATATATAAAGCATTTTGTATCAATATTCAGACTGCCTGGTGTGAGGTTTCTCAAATATGACACATTATTTGGGGGCAGTTACCTCTAAATGTTCTCATACAAATCAATATCTTTCCGTCAACTCTTGTCGTTGAATTGTTCGTAGGATGCGTAAGTGGAACTATAGAACATCCAGTGTTCAAAAAAAAGGAAATGGTTTTTTGATCTTATGTAGGAAAGTTTAGGTTTCAAACCTAAAAATTCAAATAAGTAACGCCGACAATATTATGAATTAAAGAATATTTTTATTGGATTAGAAAAGTCATCTAAAAGAAATTTATTGTTTATTATTTTTTGAATTAGTTTATTATTTATTGAATTAGTTTATTATTTATTGAATTTGTTTATTATTATTTGAAATTAAATTAAAATGAAAAATTACTTAAATTATTTTAAATTATATTAAATTAAATTACTTTTAGATGATTTTTTTCCTCAACGGTCGTCGTTGGGTTGTTGGTGACATTCAAAAGTGGAACTGTAGAACCATAAGTGTCCAAAAAAGAAAGCGGTTTTTAATTTTATGTAGGAAAGTTTAGGTTTCAAACTTTAAATAATTCAAATAAGTAAGGTCGAAAATATTATAAATTAAAAAAAAAAAAATATTCCGGAATATTTTTATTGGATGAGAAAAGGAATCTAAAAGGAATTTAATTCAATATTTTTATTTGACAAAAGGTTGCAAAATGTAAAAAAAAAAAAAAAATGCTAATTTAAAACTGAACGGGGAGATTCATTTGGGCAAGATAGCCATCGTCTAGCTTTTGCCCCCAAACATCCTCCGCCGAACGAGCGCCCGACCCCTGATGAGATTTTAATGAACGGATCTCTGTGCTGTCAGACGGAATATTTTCCAAAGAAGAATGTTGCTGAAAGGTTGCAGCCACGTCTGCGGGAGATAGCAAACAACAAATACCCGGGAATCGTTTCCGACTACATAATGTACTGCATGTGTGCATGTGAATCCATTAAGCGATTGGGTTCTTTAATGCTACATTATACCCAATGAAAATTTCATGAGGTCTAAATCAAGTAAAGGATCAATGCGCAGAAAATGTTAAGAACAAGAACTTTAATTTCTTTTTTTTTTTTTTTTTTTTTGGTCTTTTAATAGTTTTGAAAAGTTTTAAATGAAGTTATGGTTGGAAAAAAATTTTTTTCAAGAAAATGAACTTAATTTGTGAAAACTTCTTTGAGCGCAATTTTTATGAAATCGGTAAATTTTAATAAATCGCTAACAAATTAGAAGTTTTCTAACTCAATATGCAAATTTTTTAAAGCATTTTGCATTCATGCATTTTTATTAATGTGATTTATTAAGGATATTATGTTGAATTAGAATTAGAGATGTTTAATAGCAATATAGACCCACTATAGATATTTTTTTAGTGAAAAATCTAAACATAACGAGTTAGTATTATTGTGTTTTTTATTATTCTTATCTGTAAACATAGATAACATAATAATAATGATACTAAACGCATATTGTAAAGAAATATATAACACTAAAAATGAAATAAAAATTATAGATATTTTTTTTGGAGTGAAAAATTGAAATATAACGAGTTATTATTTATACAATTACTGTTATTCTTTCATTTAAACATAGACAATATAATAAAAATGATACTAAACTCACATTGTAAAGAAATATATAATGCAAAAAACGAAATATAAAAAACTTTTAAATATAAACGAAATAAAAAAATGAAATCATTAAAAATTATTTTTTTTACTAGTGCGATATTTGCTTCGCCACTTTTTCACTTAACTTTTGCAAATCGATCTCAATTTGGGTATTTGCACAACGTAATTAGTATTGCAGATTAGCGTCCGTAATGTTTGAGTGTATTTTGTGTTTGGCATTTCATATTCGAAAAAAACAAGTCGCAGTTGTAAGTTGAAACCAAAAGCACTTACAATCCGAACTATGATTCTATCAACAATTAACTGTGCGAATCTAGGGACGGTCACTGCATCACTGAGGTCACTTAAATTGAAACATAGAACCTATTATATTAGATGTCTGACGATGAGCGCGCATCATGAGTTCGCAGAACATAATTCATAATTGAAAACCCATAAATAAAACAGGCAATATCTGTCATATATTAGCAAGAATATTATTTTAAAATAAAAGTGATTTTTTCATAATTTCGACAATTAATTTTTGAATAGATGGATGCACAGATAACGTATTTTTTAAATACATTGGTTTTCAGTACTTTAGCCATTATAAAAAATATATATTTTATAAAGTGTGATAAATCTCACGGGCTGGAAAAATTACCAAGACGAGCCGCAGGTTGGCGACCTCTGATCTAAAGTTTTATAATAAAAACTTCTATAAATAAATGTTCGTAAATAGTACAATTTACTAGCAGTTATAAAGTGGAAAATTTAGTTGTAATCGTATTTTACAACATAATGAATGCAATTTTGAAATTTCAGTTTTGAATTAATTAAATTAACGCATTTATCACAAAGTATAATTCAAATAAATGACAAATTTCATTCCTTTGTTGCACAAATAAAACACTTACAAATTTAAATGAAATATGATCTTTGTGTTCTCAAGATTATATGTTATGGATATTCATGAATGCGAAGAATGTCTGGAATTGTAGTTAATATTTATGACATTTTTAATTGCTAGAAACCTTATCTTGATTTTTAAAAAAAAATATATACACAAAGCTTTTCGAAATAAATTTAATAGGATTTCGGAATTTAATTGAGCAGAAACTAGTTAGGGGAATAATTAAGTGCCACTGTCAGAAGGAAGTTCATGATGGAGAATTTAAAAATATATTTTGTAATTTAAGCAATTAATTTTGCTTATCTTTCATATTTAGTATTAATGTGATTATTTTTCTGACAATTAAATTTATGTTTTCACGCAATCCTATTAAATTCTTGTTTGTATTTTTGCAGGGATTTTTTAGGGAAGATTTCTTGCATTTTTAATTTTTTTTTCTTTGAATAATGATTGTTAATTCGTAATTAATGCTGAATTTTTAACGAGGGACTTGTTCTGCGAAAACTTTAATTTCATTAAAGTGAAAAAGGGAATTAATATTCAAATATGCATGTGTATATTTATGTTTAAATAATTTTTTCCCTGAATTCTTCAGTCGTTTGCTGTTTATGTTTGTAATACAATAACAGGCTTTAAATTGCTAATTAAATAAATAATACGATGAAAATAATTTTTATTTTTTTTATTTTTTGAATAAACCAACTATATAGTGGAACAAGTAAATCTAACTTATTCCTTGTTTATAACATTTAATAAAGAAAAGATAATACAGAACGAAACTGTTGTTTTCTATTTGATGTTTAAAAATTCAAGTACAATAATGGATTGAGTTATTGCTTTTTACATTGCAACGTTTCGGCCTGTATTACACTTGTAACGGCCACATTCAGGTTCATGGAAACGCATTAATTTTTATTAACATATAATGAACTATAATGAATTCTAGATTATTATAATTTACCATTTACAAAAATGGAAATTAAAGATTTCTATTTGATTCACACACGTGCGATTAAATCACAAGTGCAGTTCACTCCAAGGTCAGAGATTTATCAGAGAGTTATCTAGGTCTGCGGCAGGCCTTAGACCTTCACGCGACGTGATGCACGAAACCGCGAGGGGCTCAGTTTGGAAACAAGCGGAATCTCCGGCTTATGTATTCACTTCAGAAAAAAAGAAATACAACACTTCTGGTCGACACGTTGCAGAATCTTCTTCACCAAAACCCTTTTTTAAGACAATCCGTCAAGAGGGCGGTCAGCTTATCTCACTTCTAATTGAGTATACATTTCTCAGCTCGTGGTCTGTCACCCATCACTAACAATCATGGTATAGTTCATATTCAATCTTTAGCTGTTTCTTGACCAGTGACGATAGCCCAGACTTTCGATAATTTTCTGATTCGCAACATACTTCTTCGCAGAAATCCTTTCTTCTTTAAAACCTCCCTTTATGAAAATCCAAAAATAGACGGGCCTCAGCTTCCCTCACTTCTCATTGAAGTAGACATTATCTCCTTTCCTGTTCTATCACCCATCACGATGCAACAAGTTATGGTGCAGTCAGTCCATATTCCATCTTTAAATGTTTCAACCAGTGAAGGTCGCACAGACAATCGCTAATTTCATGCATAATTGTACATGATATCGAATATCTGTTATCAGATTTCAGTGACTGGTTGTTCTTATTAGTAAAGAACACTAATTGCATGTACTATAATTACCCACAATACTGCAAGTCTGCTGTGAAATATGAGTGATGGATTATTACAGACTTGTCAAATAACATACATTCCTCTCTCTGGGAATGAAATGCAAAAAATATTTCCCTGAAAAAAAAAAAAAAATGCTACAACATTGATGAAACACAATTTTAAAACAATGAATTTTATAAAGTTTTAGAACTCACATTTTTTAATAACTGTATTGCAACTCCGCTTAAAGAAATTATTAACAGAAGCAAATTTTTGAAAAATTTTCTAAAAATTATGAAAATATTTTATTTTGTCGAGATTAAATAATTAATTGGGTATACTTTAATTTTTAAAAAATGATTAAGATTTTTTTAAATTTTTCGTTCTCTTAATACATTTGCAGGCTTTATCTTCATATTTAATATCTTAATAATTTAAATTAATTTTATATTAATTTTAATAATTTGATTAATTGCTTTATTTTAATATCTTTAAACATTTAAAATAATTATAGACATCGATACAATTATGTTTAAATTGTTGCTTATTGAAAATTAAAATATTAAATATTTAATTTGTACAAAATTAATTTGTTATTTAATTTTAATTATTTTACTGTATTTACAAAAATGAAACTGAAATGCATGCATTATAATTACCAATATTGTACATTTATGGATTTTATATAAACAAAATTAAAATATTTTCAAAAATTTTGCAACCGATGTTAAAGAAAAACAGCTAAAATATATTTTTGGAATGGCATGTAAAAGGAATGTAATAAATTATTAATGCTAAATTATTATTTACATGCACCTTCGTTACGAGATTATAATGCAGACTAAGTAATTTAATTTAAATCGGTTATTCTGCATTACAATCTTGTATAGAATATATTTAACTAATTTCTCACATAAAAATAGATAATTTATGAATACAAACATTTTCACCAATAAAATCATCTCTTAATTATTAATTGTAAATCAAGCAGCAACTTTACCATTTTTAATTGATTAAATGAGCATATAAATTGTATTATAAATTTGATGAGTAAAAGAATTTTTACAAGAGTAAATAAACTTAATTGAAATAATATGAGAAATAATTATGTATACTAAATTTTATTTCGTTTTTCTATATGAGTATTTTAATCCATCTATAAAACATATTCTACTTGAAAGACAATAAATGTACTATGAATGAAATGTTTTTTCTCGTCCAATTTTTAGATTTAAACATTGCTTTGCCCTTTTATAGCTGGATTTCACCTTTAAAATAACAAAAACAAAGTTAACACACCTTAATAATTAAATTCCTACAATTAGTTCACACTATCCCTCTTGTTCAAATTTTCAATCGTTAATAAAGTACTTTTTTATTCATCCACTCAAGCTCAATTATATTTTTTTTTGAACTTGTAGTGGATGACACTTGATGTTACTACAGTGTTTTTCAAATATCAATTCAGTAATTAAATTTAATTAATTAATTTTAGTTTTTTTTTTTTAGATTTAAGTTGCATCTAATAATAGATGGCGCCCGATGTAAGAGGAAAATTTCTTTATTTGAAAAGGACTTTTCTGTAGCATAGTGAAAAAAAGTAGGATTTGACTTAAAAAAATATTTTTTATATTACTTGTTTTATGACATTTTAAACAAGGAAGATACTTTGAGCCTGTAGCAGACAGAGTATGGGTAAATTGTTTATGCTAAAAAACTATTTTTATGCTAGTATTACACAAACTTACAGCATTTTCATGAAATGACTATTGGTATTCAATGTTTTATTTAAATTTTATTTTTAATACTATAGAAAAAAAATGATTTATGGGGTTTATTTTTATGATTTTTTAAACAAGGAAGATATCCCGAGCTTGAAGCAGAGGATGTTTGATGAAATTCTTTATGACAAAAATATGAACACTTTTTATGCCAAAATTATTGAAACATAACATTTCTTTGTTCTTCTATAACTGGATTTCAGTTCAAAACTACCAAAAAAATGTTAACACACTTTATTTTCATAACATTTTAAACAAGGAAGATAACTTGAGCTAACAGTAGAGAGCGGCGTGATGACCAATTGGCTAGCACTCTGGCCTTTCGTACTGCAAGCTTTTGATTCGAATACTGGCGGTGGCTTGAATGTTTGCTATTTGTTCGAATCCACATTAAGCTGTAGTCCCTGTATAATTGGCCTAAAGTGTGCACAAAATGATAGTAGAGCGATAAAAAAAAAAACCGATCTTATAGCAGAGAATGGGCACATTCTTTATGAAAAACTAACTTCGTTTTTGCAAGTATTAATCAAACGTGTATCATTTTCAAAACTAAATATTGGTATGATCTGTTTTGTTTGAATAACACTTTTGATATTACTGAAAGAACGTGTATGTGATTTATTTTTATGACTTTTTAAACAAGGAAGATATCGCAAGTTTGAAACAGAGGATATAGCTGAAATATCTTATGACAAAAATGAACTCTTTTTTTTATGCTAAAATTATTCAAATTTGCACCAGTTTTAAAAGTAAGCATTACGATGCTCATTTATCGCTAAATTTGACCTTTCATATTGCAGAAAGTAATGGTTAACAACATTCATTTTCATGACTTTTTAATTACGGACGACTTCTGAAACTTAAAGTAGAGGATGTTCGGTTAAGTTTTTAAGTTTAACTAAATTCTTTATGCGGGAATTACACAAGCTGGCATTATTTTCTAAAGTCAATACATGAATACCACATTTTTGAAAAGATGGTTAAAGCGATTTATTTTCATGTCTTTTGAACTGAATAACACTTCCGGAGCTCGAAGCAGTTGATGTTTGGCTAAATTCTTTATTCCAGAAATGAACTGATTAAATTTGAAGAAGAGAATGAAGAGCTTCCTGGCACAAAAGGCGAACATGATTGCATTACTGGCAGCCTGCAGCATCTTTGCTCGCCCTGCAACAATTCCACTCCCCGAGAATGGTACAAGAGGATCAAAATCATAAAAGAAGATTTTCTCAGGACAACTTCGTTGAAAGGATATCGATTGCTTCGACATTTAACCTTAGGATACATCTGGTTCTGATGGTTTGAATTTTGCTGAGGAAATAAGTCGCAAAAGAATGCGAAATGGAACAATTTTAAAAATATTTAGTGTTGTTTTCGCACTCCAATGAGGATTAAGTGGGTATTAGGAAACGGAATTAATTAATTTCATAAGAATCACAATATGATAATTAAAGATCCACAATGAATAATTTAAAAAGAAATCGAAAATCAGTTAAATAAAATAGAAAAGGATTAATAGTATTTATCTACTAGTATTACTAATAGTATTTATCTACTCTATATCTTATTTATTTTAAATATGGTTAAAATAACTTTATATGACTTGTATATTTAATGAGTAATGTAATCATATTTAAATGATGAGATACCCCTTGTGGGTCCGGTTTAGAATAGTCTTAATGTAGCCCCACGCATATTGTAGATGGCGTCTAAAATGGGTGTCCAGTGGCAGGGGGGTATAACTGGGTGGGATAAAGTCAGACTTCAGATTTTGGATGCCCTATGTCTTTGTGACTCAAAGTCAAGGACAAAAAGGTGCTGCATTTTTACACTTTATCATGACTCGTCGGTTTAAGACACACGGTTCACTGACTTGGTCCTGATGTTGCTGTCGACCAAGTGTGTTTAGAAACAACAAATGCTAAGATAAATTTGGATGTATTAAATTTCTATCTATACTAATATTTTTCTAGGTAATTAAATATATTCCGCTATATTTTTGTCTTCTTGGTGCCTGACCCAGGAAATCCTTATGATGTTGATATTACCATAATGAGAGCACATGCTTAGTATGTTAATGCCGTCAAATAGATAGATGGGAAAAAATGTCAACTCTTCAGGAAGAACTGTCGGGGAATGTTGCTTTGCATTTCTCTGCTATACGCCAAATTACCTAAGAAATTTTAGTAATGTAATCGAAATGCAATGTGAGGTTCTTTATCACCCTCTCCTATAGTAAGAGCGGCTTGATGGACTATTGGCCAACGTTCTGGCGTTTGGTACCACAAGCTCAGGTTCGAATGCTGGCTGTGACATGGATGTTTGTTATTGGTTCTAAAATCACGTTAAAATATAGGTCAAGCTCTAATTAGTCTAAAGTGTGCAAAAAAAATGACCGTAGAGCGACAAGTCAACCAAACCAGCAGTAAGAATCCACCATCCACAAGAATTATATAACAGACCGCACGTGAATAGAAAAGAGAAATATTTAGATAAACTGGATCCACCATGAATTCGCATAACTATATAGTAGATTGTGTGAGGAGAGAAAAAGAAACATGTTTAAATGAACTTAATTCGAGATGTGGGGAACCCTAGACTGTTCCATCGCTTTAAAAATTACAATTTAGTTAGCCATACTGTTTTTAGTTGTAATTTAGGCTTTGTGTTGCTGTCATTGCTTCGTTAGTTAACTGTAGTTTAACTTCGCATTAAGGACATTGCTTTGTTAATTATACCCTGCTTTGAGCTGAAGAAAATAAATGATATGTTTGTGTCAATATCTCATCTCAATTCTAACATTTCAGTAATTATATTCACCTTATGTTCACAATTTTTCGGATGTTAAAAATTCTACTTTTTGTGAAAGTTTCCCAGTTGCAGATTTAACTACCAACATTACATCTTCAAAGGTCAATAGACCCATATCAGGCCATAATTTGTACTCCCACTACTCAATTCTCAAAGAAAAGATTGTAAAATACATTATAAGCGGAATCGAACACGTTGTTTTCGTAGAATGCAATTCTCATAGCTGTTCCCTTGTTGTTTTCAAATTAAGGATACCAAAAATAGCCCAGCGACAAGCCGTAGAGAGAAGGAGATGTCTTCCTGGAGATAGCTTCTGGCATATAAGTGCCGTCTTTAAGATAACCCAGTAAACTCACAATCTGTACGAGACACTAACGCATGCTGTCACTGTAATTATAGATTCCCCTGGTATTTTAAAACAGTGATTGAAATCTAAGCTGCAAGCGAATATGAAACTGAGCCCTCTTGCATATAAATTTCACATGTTTATATCCGTACTTCAATTATCGTTACGAGACAGCATGGAAGAGATACTTTAAAAATATATATTTAGGAAAATTATTCCATTTGTTAAACATACAGTGTGCTCAATATTTAAATAAATTCATTTTTTTATATTTTTAATTCAAACGCAAATATTTATATTTATTTTAATCTTTCAAATTCGAGCTAGAATTACTTTCCTTCTGAGAAACTGTGTAGGATTTCAAAAATTAAATAAATAAATTTTCTGTTTGAATTAACATTAAAGCATATCATAAAACATATTTACATTATAATACATATATATTTTGAAGGATGAACGAACTCTTAGCTACGAAGCAGTCACACTCATAAAATATATATTTAATGAAATGTTTTACAAATGTATGTGTAGATCTAATAAAGAAATATTGGTAATATTATATTAATATATGCTGATTCATCATGAAACTAAACAAAAATATCCAATTATATTTATGTTATAAATTTATTTTAACTGATAAAACAAGTGACAAAAAGAAATGTATCATGAAAAAAGCGAAAGAATGAAAAATAAAATAATAATATTTGTGAAATTATTAGAATTTTCTCTTTTAAATTTTACAACTGGCAGTTACAGGAATTAATTTATTGCTTGTATTCAATCCTGTACTATTAGATGCTTTTTATTGTATCCTGTAGTAATTCATAAATAATCCCCCAACTAATAGAGGTAACTACATGTAATATAATTACCCCATTTCTGCTTGTCTGCTATCAAATTTGAGAGATTAGCTTATAGTTTATTTTTCAAATAACATACGTTCCTCTCTCCTGGAAATAAAATGCCAAAAAACTCTTCTTGGGAAAAAAAAGCGCTACAACACTGATGAAGCACAATTTAAAAGCAATAAATTTTTAAAAAGTTTTATAATTTACATTTTGTAATAACTGTATTGCAACACCGTTAAAAAGTTAATAACAAAAGCAAATTTTAGGAAGAAAAGAAATGTTTCTAAATAATTTTCTAAAAATTATTCAAATATTTTATTTTGTAGAGATTAAATAATTAATTTTGTATACTTTGTATATATACTTTTATATAGATTGTATATAAACTTTTGTATAAATTTTTTTTAAATTGTTCGTTCTGTAAATATCTTTCAGGATTTATTTTAATATTTTAAAACTTAATAAGTCAAACCAATTAATTTTAATTATAATAATAATTTGATTAATTTTTTTTATTTTAATACCTTTAAACCTATAATTTAGTTATCGAAATCGATATAATTATGTTCCAGTTGTTGCTTATTGAAAATTACGATATTAAATTTTTAATTTGTACAAAATTAATTTGTTATTTCATTTTAATTATTTTCCTGTATTTACATAAATGATACTGAAATGCATGCCTCAGAATTACCAATACTGTACAGGTATGAATTTTGCATATAAAAAAATTAAAATATTTTGTAAAATGCTGCCACCGATGTTAAAGAAAAATACTTTAGCTATATTTTTAGGAATGGAATATAAAAGGAATGTAATGAATTATCAATATTAAATGATTATTCATGTACCTTTGTTACAAGATTGTAATGCAGAATAACTAATTTAATTTAAATCGGTTAGTCTTTATTACAATCTTGTATAGAATATGTTTAACTAAATTCTCAAGTAAAAAAATGTTTCATTTATGAATACAAATATTCCCACCATTAAAATCATCTTTTAATTAGTAATTGTAAATCCAGTAGGACCTTTGCTATTTTTAATAGATTAAATGTGCACATAAATTCAATTAAAAATTAAAAATTATAAATTGGATGAGTGAAAGAATCTTTTCAAGAATGAATGAATTTAATTGAAATGACATGAAAAATAATTATGTATACTGAATTCTAACTCGTTTTCCTGTATTAGTATTTTAATTTATCTACAAAAACATATTTTACTTGAAAGACAATTAAGGTATGAAATGCTTTTACTCATCCAAATCTTAGAGATTAACATTGTTTTGATCTTTTATAGCTGGATTTCACTTTTAAAATAACAAAAACACGGTTAACACACTTTATTTTTCGTGGCAGTTTAAACAAGGAAGATATCTTCGGCTTGTAGCAGTTAAATAGCTCTAGTTAAACAGTAGCAGCTTGTAGTTGTTAAGTAATAAGTTAAATTTTAAATGTACAATTTTCTAATTATTTTCAAATTATTAAATTATAGGGTTTTTTTTTATGTTAAATATTGTTAAAACTGATTTTCATGCCTGATGGCCAATTGGCTAGCACTCTGGCCTTTACTATCAAGGCGGTAAGGTTTTAATCTTGACAGTGACATGGATGTTTGTGAGTATTTCGGAATCCACGCTAAACTGTAGATCACGGTGTAATTATTCTAAGGTGTGCACAAATTGACCGTAGAGCAACAAACCAAACCGATTTTGTAGCAGACAATGGGTAAATTCTTTATGCCAAAAATTAACGCCTTTTTTGCAAGTATTACTGATACTTGTGTCATTTCAATACTAAATATTGGTTTGATCTGTTTTATTTGAATTTCACTTTTAATACTACAGAAAAACGGTTTATGTGAATTATTTTTATGATTATTTAATCAAGGGAAGATATCCTGAGCATGAAATATGAGGATGTTTGATAAAATTCTTTACGGCAAATGTGAACTATTATTCTTTATGCCAAAATTATTCAAATTTGCACTATTTTCAAAAGTAAGCGTTACGATTTTCTTTTGTAGCCATACTTTGACCTTTAATACTACAGAAAGCAATTGTTAACAATATTCATTTTCATGACTTTTTTAAATACGGAGGATTTCCGAAAATTAAAGTAGAAGGATGTTTGGTTAAGTTCTTAAGTTTAACTAAATTCTTTATGCGGGAATTACACAAGCTGGCATTATTTTCTAAAGTCAATACATGAATGCCACATACTTGAAAAGATGGTTAAAGACATTTATTTTCCTGTCTTTTGAACTAAAGAACACTTTCGGAGCTCGGAGCAATGGATGTTTGGCTAAATTCTTTATTCCAGAAATGAACTGATTAAATTTGAAGAAGAGAATGAAGAGCTTCCTGGCACAAAAGGCGAACATGATTGCATTACTGGCAGCCTGAAGCATTTTTGCTCGCCCTGCAACAATTCCACTCCCCGAGAATGGTACAAGAGGATCAAAATCATAAAAGAAGTTTTTTCTCAGGACAACTTCATTGAAAGGATATCGATTCCTTCGACATTTAACCTTCGGATACATCTGGTACTGATGGTTTGAATTTTGGTGAGGAAATGAGTCGCAAAAGAATGCGAAACGGGAATTTTAAAACAAATTAGTGTTGTTCTCGCATGCCAATAAGGATTAAGTGGGTATTAGGAAACTGAATTAATTAATGTTATAAGAATAACAATATGATAATTAAGATCCACAATGGGTAATTTAAAAAAAATCAAACATCAGTCAAAGAAAATGGAAAAGGATTAATAGTATTTAGCTACATACAATTATGATTAAAATAACTTTATGTGATTTGTAATCATATTTAAACGCAGAGATAACCCTTGTAGGTCCGATTTGGAATAGCCTTACTGTGGCCCATGCATGTTGTAGAATTCGTCTAAAATAGGTACCCAGTACCAGGAAGTATAACTAGGTCTGGTAAAGTCAGACTTCTCCTTTGGGTCCCCATGTCTTTATGTTTCAAATTTAAAGACAATAAGTTGCTGCTTTTTTTCCCTTTACCATGACTCCTCAGTTTCAGACACATGGTTCATGGACTTGGTCCTGATGTTTCTGTCGACCAAGTGGGATAAGAAGTAACAAATGGTGAGATAAATTTGCATGTATTAAATTTCTATCAATACTAACATTTTTTTTCTAGTTGATTAAATATATCCCGCAATATCTTACTTTCTTGGATGATCTTACTTACTTGCATGACCCACGAAATCCTTATGATGATGGTATATTTTATGATGAGAGCACCAGTTCAGTGTGTTAATTGGATCAATTAGCTAGAACTTTCGGAGAATGCTGCTTCGCATTTACCGGTTGTATGCCAAATAACCTAAGAAATTTCAGTAATATAATCGAAATGGAATTTGAGGCACTTTATCACCCTCTCCTATAGTGAGAGTGGCATGATGGACAATTGACTAAAGCTCTGGCCTTTGGTACCACATTCTTCATGTTCAAATGCTAGCGGTGGCATGGATGTTTGTCAGGTGGCTCGGAAATCACGCTCAACTGTAGATCCTGGTCTAATTAGCCGAAAGTGTGCAAAAAATGACCGTAGAGCGACAAGCCAACCAAACCTACAGTAAGAATTCACCACCCACGAGAATTATGTAGCAGATCGCACGTGGTGAGAAAAGAGAAATGTTTAAATAAACTGGATCCACCATGAATTCGCACGATAACCATATAATGGACCGCGTGAGGAGAGAAAAATGTTTAAATAAACTTTACTTGAGATGTGTTGGAACCACAGAGTGTTTCATCGTTTTAAAAATTGTAATTAGTTAGTTAAGGCGTTATTAGTTGTAATTTAGGCTTTGCGTTGTTGTCATTGCTTTGTTAGCTAGTGGTAGTTTAGGCTTCGCGTTGTAGCGATTGCTGTGTTAGAATAAATGAATCTGCTTTGCGTTGTAGAAAATAAATGCTATACTTGTGTCAACATCTCCTCACAATTCTAATATTTCAGTAATCATATTCATCAGATTCATAGATTCAGATTAATAAAGTGCAGCATAAGCAGTAACGAAGTAATTTAAAAATAATCAAATATTTTCCTGTGTTAAATTAAAAGGTTTAATAAATATTGAAAATGTATACATTGAAATTAAAAAAACATTTGAAATATTTTACTTAATTCTTAGCTAATAACCATTGTCTTTGAAAATGACTTGACATTTAAAGCAAAACAACAAAAGTCAGTCATAATTAAAAACATATTTTAGTTCCTGGAAGATTTATATTTTAAAAACACTATTCATTCAAGTAAAAAATTACTCCCTATTTAAAGCTCCAAATACAAAAATTGGTAATTATTAACTTTAACAATATCGTATTGCATAAGCAATTTATAACCTTAATGTATTTTGAAAAATAAAAATTTATTTTAAAAGCAAAAATAAAAGCAACATGAAATAACGGACAATGAAGTTTAATTTGATGGAAATATTTCCCTATTGTTGCTTTTCTTTCAAATAAAAAGTTTTTCTTCTAAAATCTCTGCGGGGAAAATTTAAGGGAAATTAAACGCAATTAATGATGAATTTTCAATTTTCAAAGCACTAATAATCATCTTCCGTTCCAATGACAATGTAATAGACTGACATTTTATACTTTAATTATTGCGCAAAATATTTTTCTGTTTCTTAAAGTAAAGAAAAATGAACATAATGGCGCAGATAAGATTTTTAAATTTTATGTAAAGCTCATTTATTTGTCTTCTAGAAAATCGTTTATCGTGATTCCCAGTGATATTTAGTTTAAAAAGTACATACTATTTATTCATTAATTTGCAAAAAAAGAATTTTGCCTTTTAATGATGATACTTTATGAACTCTGTTAAAATATTTAATTATTTTAATTTTATCACATAAATACAAACATATAAGATTCATTATTAAGTGATTTGCTAGTTTAGCAAAATTAAAATTAAAATACATTTCATAATTTGCAACATTATGTTATTTTCAGTTTTAATTGTAACTTGAATCCATGAACTTTCATATGTATTGTAATGTTAATTAGTTTTTAATTAGTCGCAATTTTAGTTTTTAATCTCAAATTTACTTTAGTCGTTTTGGTCTTTAATTTTTCTTTGGTATATGCATTATGTCTAAATTTTCTCATTAAAATTAAAAAAAGGTGTTTGATAATGAAAACTATAATGAGAAAATGGATGTGAACCATTATGGTAATTCAACAAATTTCTCCGTATAAAAGTTATTCTGAACATTTCTGAGATTATTAATTTTACTTAAAATAACTTTGCGAAACAACGCAACATTCAGAATACATTACAATACATGAAAAAACAAATTGTTGTTTTACATTATAACGGACCCATCTCCTTGTCCAGCGACAATTTGTATAGCTATCATGCAAGAGAGGATAGAGTCGAATGTACTGGCATTGTCTGTTTAAGTCAAAATTTTCAGAAAAGAGGAGTCTCGATGGCCATTGTGACAACATATATAGGCATATTGCAGAAAAATTTTGTTATCTGGTTATATTACCAGATAGAAGTTGGGCAATACTCATTATACGTAAGTAGGCAATAAAAGCACATTTATGTATGGAATATATATATATATATATATTTGAGGGTGTGTGCTGGTGTGCGTGTGTGTGTGCAGCAAGCTCGGATTGGGTAATGCCAAATGGTATCAGCCTATATACTAAAACACATGAGTCATTCCATCACAATAGCATGGATTTTAAAGAATTACAGAGTTGAGAACCAATTACGGGCTAACAACGGGAGATAGAAAAGCAGTGTGTCAAAGAACTGTGGAAGTTATTAAAAGTCTACATTCGAGCAAATAGTTTATCAAATAAAGTTAACAAAAAATTGTTTCAAAATTAATGATATACCTAAATTATAAATATTTATTAATTTGCCTTTGATTGTTTTATTTTATTGTCACGGAATTTAAAAATTATAGATTACTAGTGTTGTGATCTAAACTTAAAGTGGGGTAGAGAAGAGCAATGCATCCGAAGTACTGCGAAAGTCGTTAAATGTCTACAGTCAATGTGAGTATTTATCAAAGTAAATGAATAAAAAGTCTTTCGGGTAAATTACATAGGACAACAAATTCCGATAATTCTTTGTTCTGCTAAATATCCATTTGTTATTAATGAGTTGCTGAAACCGTATATGAGAATGGAAATGTGAAATTGTCTACTTTTCTTAAGATGCTTATAACTTGAAATATCAATAAAAACAATGCCTGCAATCCAAATGTAGGAACCTGTTTACTCTATGTTACAGAGTCACTACTGTCGATTATGTTTTTCCTCAGAATTATCTTTGAAAATTGCCGACAGTAGAGTGAAACAATTGTAGTGGACCATTTTCCTTGACATCTTTTTCTTTACATGACTTTACATGACTTTTTTCTTTACATCTTTTCTTTCTTCCTTGACATCTTTTCTTTTGACATGATCACTTTACTCATCGTTAATCTGGCCATAGTTTACAAGAAAAAAACCAAGTCCAGAATGCTACTGCAGGAAATGTTGTTTTTAAAGAAATAGTACAACTAAGTTTCTTGTATAGAGAAAACATAAAAACACGAGCATCACTAATTTCTTGTAGTCCTTTGATTTCTCATTTTCTAAGAAATTTGCTGACAGAAGGCGAAACGCATTCCATTCTTTTCCTCATTTAATTGAAGCTGGTTATCAAAATTTGCATTCTTAAAGAACTCACGGATCTGTAGTACAATGCAAATTCCGTTTCAATTTAGCATCGCCACTTGCAGAAAATTTTTTACTTATATACTTTATATGCTTTCACAAAAGGTTTTATTAAACCAAGTTATATCGACCAGTGGAAGTTGGATTTTTTGTTTTTGTCTTTACTAATGGTGTATTTACACATTCAAATATCAAGTTTTTCTAGTTGGTCATTTTTTTTCCATTTATATGTGACTGAACCCTTATACTATTAGAAGCATATTTCTCGCTGGGTTTCGGAAATTCACACTAATTTACACGAAATCAATCCTTTAGCTATTGATTGGAAGTCGAAGGGGATAACTTTTTAAGGCAAGTTGCCACTGGTAACCAACATGGATATCTCATATTAGACAGGAATAAAAACTACAATTCATAGAATGGGGAACAATTCGATCGCCCTGCGTATAGCTCTGACCAAGCAATTATCATTTTTTTTCTTACACTTAAAGAAGCAAATCGCTAATCGCAAGCAATCGTTGGTAATCGCTGCGACGGGGATAACGGTGTCAAAAGGGAACGTGCTAAAGTGGTAAGAAATCAAGCAGCAATTTTCGATGAAGATCGAATTTAAAAGCTATTCGTACGATATGATACGTGTCTTAATTTAGATGGAATAAAAGTAGATCATGTGTCGGACATTCATACAAATATTAACTTATTATTAAATTTTCTGTTATTTGTTGTTATATCAAATCAAAAATATACTAATACTTGAGGGGTATATAATATAGGACAGGGATGGGCAAACTTTTTTTCGGTCGCGGACCAATAATCGAAAAAAAAAAAAAATTGGGGCGGGCCAAGATAAATTTTTCTAATAAATTTCTATTACAATTAAAATATGTTAATGAGATGAATGAAATTGCGATTTTATATTTAAAAGTTCCTAATATAGAAGTTCGAAAGGAGATGGACTGATTGTAAGGAACGAGGCTAAATGCTCATCTGTCAGTCTACTTCTAAAATAATTCTTTCTAAGGTTCATAGTCGAAAACACTTGTTCACATATATAAGATGAAGCAAAAGTATCACTGATTTTCTGGGAGTGAGATATTTTAATTTGGGAAACTTACTTTCGATAATGATTTGTAAAACTCTAACTTTGGCATATTTAGAAGCAACTGCTTGAGATGATTGTTAGAGTTCAACTCAATTAATTCAACCTGCAAATCTGATCTCACTGCTTCAAAATTTAAGTTGAAAGGCATGATAAAATATTCAATTCTGTTTAAATGGCACTGAAATCTTGAAATCTGAGTTCGAACTCAAAATGCAGTATTTTACTCAAAAAATAATATTTAATCAAAGTAGAAAAGGATATGGATATATAATATAAAGATATATATTTCTTTTAATTTTCCTCAAGTGGCAAATTAAAATTCTATCCGCGGGCACGATAGAACCTTCCGGCGGGCCGTAGTTTGCCCATCCCTGATATAGGATATAGGGAGATATTTGAAAAATATATCTTGCTTTTTTTAGGCTATTGTTATTAAAGATTTTCATAACAATATAAAGGATATATCAAAACCATCTGGCAAACATGTAAACGCAAGTAGAGACTGAATTAAGCTGATTCTGCACTGAAAGATTTAGGGAGAAAATGATACATGTTCGTGCGGATACAACGTGTGCGGATATGGATAACAGCAAATAAATTATATAAATAAAGATATTTTTCGAGTAAACTAATTACAAGGGCATATTTTTAAAAGGTGGTACAGAAATAAATACAAATTGTTGTAAAAAAGAATTCTTATCCAATTACACAATAGAACGGATTTCAAAATAACGATGCATTTTCATTAAAAAGTACCACTTAAGCTTTTTTATGGAAGATCCAGCGAAATAAATCAAAATTTTCAAAACGAACACTATTGGCTAGAGCCAAGGAATCGGATTCCATATTAAAGAACTACGACTGCCGACACTGGTACATTGCAAAAATATATTTCTAACAACTCCCTTAAACTGTATCATAAAACTTTACAAGCGAAAAGCAAAAAAAAAAAAGCAACTGAGTATGATATCTCTGTGAAATCAGTGCTACAGGAAATTCGATGGAATTTCCCAGCAGTTATGTCATCGGAGCGTTACCTCCTACCGAATAAATGTAGTTCCAGGGGGAAATTCGATTGAGTCTCGCAAGAGTTTATGAATATCAATGATGTCAGAAAACGGAGAGGGGGGATAAGGGGGGGGGGTTGAATGGGGGATGCGTTTATTATTCAGGTCGTGGAAAACGGTGTTCGCATTTTCGGTTGTGATTTAATGCAGTGCTAGGGCGGGATTCACCCACAAACATTCGGAAGAACACGGAATTTGGCCGAGTCAGTTTAAAGAGTTTTTAATGATTAAGGGCAAAAAAAATGGTACAAAATGAGTAAATTTAATCACCCTATTTTTCAACTGATTCTTGTCTAATTGGAAACAGGATCAAAATGTTGTGCGCATTTTTAATGGTTAATTGAGGAAGTCTTTAAATCTGTTCTGTTGCAGCAAATATACATTCTCCATAAAATAGAGTATGCCAATATATAGTTTTAGGATTGATACAAATGGTTTAAACGATTGAGTCATGAATGTATACAAATGGGTTAAAATGGCAGTGTGATTGCATATTTCGTAAGTCCATCAAGTAACAGTCCAATCACATAAAATTGTGTTTCTGAAATGTTCCAAAGAGTTTATCCTTCGTAGTTTTTCTTCTTAATTGTTGTCTGACTCCAATGTCTACCCATAGCAATACCAGAAGCTTGTCTGGCAATGTTCTCTATCACGCCGCTCATCAAGAGCCCCTCGCCGTTCACTCCATTTCGAGTGACACGTCACTCAATAAGTTTGAACTATGAAAAAAGTGAGATAGATCCTTGATCTTAAAGATTATCAGGTTTGATACCGATTAAAATTTATGGTACGACCAGTTTCACAAATTTGGCCCAACTAGAAGCAAGCTTATGGCAGTTATGGAATGAGATTGTACATATATATCTTTAAAAATATGGATACCTGAATGACCACAAGACAGCATCACAGACATTGTGCATTCAAGTTAATGGTTGGCCAAAGGGGTATTACACTTTATACTTCTTAATCATTTTTCCAGGAGCAAATGATTCTTTTACTTTTATTTTGTAATGACTTGTTGATAATAACGTTAAAATATATATGCAAATTTTTCATCGTTCAAACATTTACTTTTTATTGTGATAATTTTTATAACAATATGTGCAATTGTCTCGTTATGTGGAAATTAATTGTTTATTGACTCTCGAATAGTCTTTAGAAATTTATAAATGCATTTATTATTATAATGCTGATTTTTCAATCAATACGAAAGTGAAATTCAAATTTTTAGAATATTTTATGTGAAGTGATGTCTATAACTCTTGTAATGGTACATTAGCAAAAAAAAAAAAAAAAATTTTTCAAATGTGCAATTTTTTAAAAAGCTATCTATCGTGGAATTAAACTTACATTACATAAAAGAAAAAATTAACACTTGATAAGGCGTCAACGGACGTCATGCACCTGCGAACAATTAGTACATTTCAGTACTGGACCCAGTGCTAGTGCCTTACCTCCTAGATCCCCTGCATACTTCATCTGTAAAATAAGTTTTTCACAATTTATTGATTTTCTGTTATAATTATATAAAGAAGTTATATATTATATCTGGCGCCTTCAGCTACTACTATAAGTCCTGTCTTTGGCTAGTAAAGTGTAACAATGGCGCCCTCTTTTTGGCGAGGGTTGCCGTAAATATAGGAAATACAGATGAAGTCGGTTGAGGGATAATTTTTATACGGATAAAAGTGTATACTGTTCCATGTTTGAATTTTGTTATGTTAAATAATATTTTGCTATTGTTATTTTAAGAATAGTCTTGATTATTTATGAAGAAGTCGAGATATATATGTTATTTTTAGATAAAGGTGCATTGTTTTTAATTCACCCATCAATTCTTTATCTTGTGGAGAATTTGTATAATCTGGCGCCAATGGCAAGTAAATAGTAATAATGGCGACTTTTCTTTGGCAAGAGTTGCAATACATATTATTTTGAATGCAGAAGTAAGTTGAAGAATTTTTGCAAGGGTAGGATTATCTGCTGTAGCGTGTTTTTAAATTTAATAGGTCAAATAAAATTTTTTAATGATTTTTCAATAATCATTGAAGGAGAAGACACGTCATAGGATTATGGATATATAAAAATGGATCTATTGTATAACTCGTTGGGTTCGGAGTTTGAATCCAAAGGGATGCCAAACCGAAAGTTTCGTGTTAAAAAATACCGGAAAAATAATAAAACAATTCATGGAAAAATCTGTAGTTGGGTTCAAAATTAAAGAAAACGCCTGTAAATTCCCCCCATTCCCCCCATTCTGAGGTGTTCGATGCAAATTCATGTAGTGAAATATGGGTGTAAATTAGCAAAATTATTAAACCAAGTTGCTTCCTGAATAAACTGAATCTGTCATAATTTTTTTTTCCCTGAGCAATGTAAGCTCTAATTTTCTACCTATGAAGGGATAAGATATATATATATTATATATGTATATATATATGTATACTATATATATACCTATATACATATATATATATATATATATATATATATATATATATATATATATATATATATATATATATATATATATATATATATATATATATATATATATATATATATATATATATATTATTATATATATATATATATTTATGTAAATATGTATATATGTATATATTGCCTTCTGAGAAGAGTTTTAGGGATAGCTTTCCTTCATAACATATTATATAGGAGAAGAACTGTAAAACTACTCTACGAGGCGTCACAATTGTCATTGATATTCCCCATTTCATAACGGCTACCGACACAACAAAGCATTATTATAGTCTTGTAAGCCTGCACGATGTTTCATGTTTCATGCTATATCCGTTAATGTCTATACGTTGTCATATTATATATGTTTCATGTTATATCCGATTGTGAAAGCTATGATGGTTATTGAAGCTACGAAGCCTTATTGCAGCCTTATTACTCCCGACCTTATTCTCCAGCCTTGTTACTGCATCCTTATTTTGCAGCCTTATTACATGTTACTACTTTTGAGCTGAATACTCTGATTCTTTAAAGCGCAGAAGATTGGCAATTACCAACATTGCTTTAAAAAAATCATTTTAGATTTCCATCAAATTCTTATTTTTAAGTATATGACTAATTAAATATAATTAAATTAAGTTAAATAATATTAATATTAGATTAAATGCCTAACAGTATATTAAATGAGGTGAATATTTATTAAAGTTTTATTCAATAAAATAACGTTTTATTCCAATAAAGTTCAAAAATTTAAAACACCAATCAATGCAAAACATATACTTTACATGGAATATCTAATCAGAAAGTTGAATGATATTGAATTTGTTAGAGATATGTAACAAGGAAATTAATAATCAAATGTTCTTCTCTCAAAAAAAGTAAACATCAAGAAAAGATATGTTTTTAAAGAAAATAATTGAAAATAATATCAATAAAACTGATATTTCAATTGTTATTTGAAAATAACAGTAAATTTAAATTTGATTTGCAAATATTTCGATGAAATTTCTTACGGTATATGGAATTTTAAAAATCATATTTTATGTGAAATGTATAGTAATTACTTCACAGATTACTTGCTTTCTGCCAAAAACATTTGTTTTATTCCATTCCTTCAAATGAAATAAATAAATAAAATAACAAACTGTATCAATATATATATATATTGATACAGTTTGTTATTTTATTTATTTATTTTATATATATATATATATATATATATAAACTTAATGAATTCTCCTCTCCAAAAAATGCTAAAAAGAAATAGTATCAATTTTGTAATATTATTTGAAATGAATGTATTTTTATCATTATTTAATTTTAAAAATTTCCTCCTGTTTTCATGGATTTTATAAATGATTTCTTCAACATTTTATTTTAAATTAACTGATTTTATTCTGCGCTGGTATTTTCAAATTATAAGAAAATGTATTTTATTTTTTTTTTTTCAATTAAGTTGTATCTTCGTCATCTTTCATTTTAATTCGAAGGATTTTTCAAAGCCCTTTTTACAGAAACAAAATGATGGAAAGAAAACTTATTTTTCCAAAAAATATATTATTTATTTACTCATTCCTGTTTTTGTTTAATATTATTTCTATTAAAAATAATTTGATAGTTAAATAAATTTTTTAAATATTTATTTCTGTGTAGTTGAGTTAGTCAAATTAATTTTTCCATTCTCAACTGTTATTTGAAATGATATTTTAAAATATATTGAATTTTAAATTAAATGATATTTTCGATTTAATGTCATTTCTCATTTGTTATTATAATGGTAGATTTTGTAGAAATTTCTCGTTACTCAGCGTATATTTTAGGGGTCAGTTGCTATATATCAAAATGTCGATATAAGCTTAATGAATTTATTTAAACTTAATGAATTTTTCTCTCCAAAAAATGCTAATAGGAAATAGTATCAATTTTATGATACTGTTTGAAATGAATGCATTTTTTTATCATTATTTAATTTTAAAATTTCCTCCTGATATTGAACTTGCTAGAGATATATAAAAGAAATATCACTCAAAAAATAATAATAAAATGTTCTTCTCTCTGAAATATAAACATTAAGAAAAGGTATTTTTAAAGAAAATAAGTGAAAATAATATTAATAAAATTGCTATTCAAATTATTATTGCAAAATAACAGTAAATTTAAATCTGATTTGCAAATATTTCGATGAAATTTCTAATGGTATATTCAATTTTAAAAATCATATTTTATGTGATATGCATAGTAATTACTTGACAGAATACTTGCTTTGGCCAAAAACATTCATTTTATTCGATTCCTTCAAAAAAAAATAAATAAATAAATTGTAACAAAATATATATTTTACACTTAATGAATTCTTCTCTGCAAAAATGCTAAAAGGAAAACAGTATCAATTTTATGATATTTGAAATGAATATAATTTCAAAATTTTCATCCTACCTTCATGGAATTTATAAATGATTTCAACATTTTGTTTTTAAATTAACTGATTTTATTATGCATCGGTATTTTCAAAATATATGAAAATGTATTTTATTTATTTTTTTTCAATTAAGTTGTATCCCAGTCATCTTTCATTTTAATTGAAAGATTTTTCAAAGCCCATTTTTACAGAAACAAAAAAATGATGGAAAGAAATTTGTTTTTCCATAAATATATTTTTCATTTATTCATTCCTGTGCTTGTTTAATATCATTTCCATTAAAAATAATTATGATACTAAAGTAATTTTTTTAAATATTTATTTCTGTGTAATTGTTTTCGTCCAATTAATTTTTCATTCTCATGTGATATTTGTTATGATATTTTAAAATATATTGAATTTTAAATTAAATGATATTTTCGATTTAATGTCATTTCTCATTTGTTATTATAATGGTAGATTTGTAGAAATTTCTCGTTACTCAGCGTATATTTTAGGGGTCAGTTGCTATATGATCAAAATGTCGATATAAACTTAATGAATTTATTTAAACTTAATGAATTTTTCTCTCCAAGAAAATCTAATAGGAAATAGTATCAATTTTATGATGCTGTTTGAAATGAATGCATTCTTTATCATTATTTAATTTTAAAATTTCCTCCTGATATTGAACTTGCTAGAGATATATAAAAAGAAATATCACTCAAAAAATAATAATCAAATGTTCTTCCTATGAAATATAAAGATTAAGAAAAGGTATTTTTTAAAGAAAATAAGTGAAAATAATATTAATAAATTGCTATTCCAATTGTTATTGCAAAATAACAGTAAGTTTAAATCAGATTTGCAAATATTTCGATGAAATTTCTAATGGTATATTCAATTTTAAAAATCATATCTTATGTGATATGCATAGTAATTACTTTACAGAATACTTGCTTTCGCCAAAAAACATTCATTTTATTCGATTCCTTCAAACAAAATAAATAAATAAACTGTAACAAAATATATATTTAAACTTAATGAATTCTTCTCTCCGAAAATGCAAAAGGAAACAGTATCAATTTTGTGATATTATTTGAAATGAATGTATTTTTTATCATTATTTAATTTCAAAAATTTTCATCCTACCTTCACTGAATTTATAAATGATTTCAACATTTTGTTTTAAATTAACTGATTTTGTTATGCACCGGTATTTTAAAAATATATGAAAATGTATTTTATTTAGTTTTTTTTCAATTAAATTGTACCCTCGTCATCTTTCATTTTAATTTGAAAGATTTTTCAAAGCCCATTTTTACAAAAACAAAAAATGACGGAAAGAAATCTTGTTTTTTTAAAAAATATATATTGTTCATTTACTCATTACTGTGTTTGTTTCATATCATTTCCATTAATAATAATTATGATAGTTGAATTATTTTTTTTTAAATATTTATTTCTGTGTAGTTGAGTTTGTCAAATTAATTTTTCATTCTCAACTAATTTTTTTTTATGATATTTTAAAAATACATTGAATTTTAAATTAAATTATATTTTCGATTTAGTGTTATTTCTATTTGTTATTATAATGGTAGATTTGTAGAAAATTCTCGATACTCACTGTGTATTTTAGGGTCAAATGCTATATGGTCAAAAGGTCGATATATATTAATTAATATGTTTAATAATTATATTAATAATTTAATAATTTATTAATTTGTTAATAATTTAAATAATAATCTTTACAATAATTTAATAACTTTATGAATAATTTAATGTTTTAATTAATAATTTTTTTAACAGCTAGCGCTCTGGCACTCGACCCCACAGATTTCGGGTTCCATGGATGTTTGTAGTGGAGATTAGCATACCCGGTCTCATATGACTGTAGAGAGTCCAATCAGACTTCGCTCTAACCCACATCTTTCATGAACTGTAATGGGGCAACCCAGCTCTAGGCACTGTGATGTGGTGTGGTGTAGTAGTAGTAGCAGTTGTATTAAACAGGGACCTACGGTTTAAAGGGGATTCCGAATCAATACTAACACCCATAACACCGCCGGTACTAGAACCCGAAACCTGTGTCACGAGAGCTAGTCACTCCGCCATTAGGCACTATGATAAATTTAGTACATGGTAATTTTTTGTTGATACATGGTTATATCGTATTATTATATAGGTGTTAAAACTTTTTCCAATATTATGTTTCGCTTAACTGAACGATATCTTGCGTTCTAATTATTAATTTTTTTTTTTAAATTTCTGCCCCAGTCCAAATAAAAATTTTTTCCTAAAATTAAACACATAATTCTATTTAAATTTCGGGGATATTAAAAAAGCAATTAATATTAAATACAGTTATAAAAAAGGAAATATACCATAGCGAAATTTTTGTACGGTTGGCGTTCTAGTGTTGGCAAACTTTAAGATATTTCTTTAATTATTATGAAAGTTTTTACTAGTTAATGAAGAAAATATCAATTAGGAACCCATTTACAATCAGAAAAAATAATACCGAATATTTCCGAATATACGCCGAAGGTGCGTTATTTCTTAAAAATGTCGCTCAATCTCCCAATCCCCCTGTATATATAAGTCGAAATAGAAAAATATTGAGAGGAGGAAAAAAAGAGTTTTAGGACAGAAATCATTGAAAGTGTAGATTATTTTTTTTTATTGCAGCTTTCAATAGGAGGCAGTTAATCTTTATGCCATAAGCAAAGGCTGCATACACCACTGTTACTCATTTAGCACTACTCAGGGGGGGCACGTATAGCTTTAAAGATTTGCTGCAGACGCGAGTAACATTATAACTACAACGCTCTACGATCCTATTAGACCGGGATGTACAGGTTAAAGTGAATTCATAACTACTACAAATATCCATGGCAACGCCGGGTTCGAACCCAAAAGCTGTGGTAACGAGTGCCAGAGCACTAGTCACTCGGCCATCAGGTCCCCAAAAAAAGTAAAGATTATACATCTACGATTCCAGCGTGTGAAGTAAATTTATTAAGTTTTTTGATTGACACGAATTTGAAGTATTTGAGACAACGTCTTCTTTCTTGTTGCATATAGGTTGCAGTCAAAATACCCCAAAAAGTAAGTTAAAAGATTATTACTATTAAGAATGTTAAAGTGTTAATGTTTTATTATGTTAATGTTTAATGATAATGGGTTGTAATATTTACGTAATTTTTTAATGTTTTACTATGTTAAATGTTATTTCTGTTTCCCATTTCTATTTTATGTACTAATACTTGGCGGTTTTCTACTGTATTATTATTTATACTCGTATTACTATTTCTGATCAGTTTTGATATTTTTCTGTTAAATTTGGCTAAATTTCGCCAAAATGAGATTTTTCAAACAGCAATAAAAAAAATAAGACACAACAAAACAACAATATAAATAATTTTAAAGCAACTTTTCATTTAAAATTGATAAAAATAATAAAATTATCCTAAAGAAATAAAAAGTGCTATATTTAGGGTGGTTTTGAATAATCAATAACTTATGATCGTCTAAAAGGAGAAGTCACCCACCCTTTTTATTTGCAAGATTAGCGAATCTGTACGCAAGCAAATCCGCGTAGTTTAGCTTTAGAAGAACTTCTAAATATTCTCGGCTCATATTTGAAAAAAAGTATACGGTGTTGTAGATCTGTTTTTACGGTGTTATAGAGGACGCAAGTTTTAGGACAGAAAGCATTGAAAGTGAAGATTATATTCATCTAGAATCCCAGCGAGTAGAATTGAATTTGTCGAAATATTTTTAAAAACTTGATTTAGACACGAACTTGATTTTTTTCCTTTTTGCATATAGGTTACATTCAAAATATTCTCAAAAGTAAAGTTAAACGACTAAAGTTATTTCCATCTCTATTTTATGTACCACTCTCTTTTGCGGTTTATAGTCGTATTATTATTTCTAGTTTGATACACTTTTTTATGTTAATTTGGCTCAAATTTCGCCAAAATGTAAAACAACTTTTAATTTAAAATTAATAAAAACAAGTAAAAATATAATTTTTTAAGTCAATTCCTACTTAGGTCAACAAAAAGAAAAATTTTATTTTAGTTACTTTTTATTAAATAATTACAATAAATATAAATAACAAAATATGTATATACGCTATGACGAAGATCACAATATTAAGTGGCAAAATAAAGAAAGCGAATTTTCCTTGCAATTTTCATTTTCCTTTCTATGTATGGTGCTGGACTATTATTCTTTTTTTGTTTCTAACTAAGAAAATTTAATTATAATTAATATTTGAAAAAACTGTAACATCAGAGAGTGTCATTCACTAGAAGTTTAAAAATATATATTCAAACTTGAGTGGATGAATAAAGAAATATTCATATGAAAGATTAAAAATTAGAACAAGATATGTATGAGGAAGTGTAGAGCTAATAGTAGAGATTGAATAATAAAACCATCCCTAAAGAAATAAAAACGTGTATACTATTTTAGTAGTATTATTTGATAGTGTGATTTTTTATTTGCAAGATTAGCTAATCTGTGCAAAAACTAATCCTCTGCAGTTTAACAGCTTTAGAAGAACTTCTAGAACATTCTCGGTTCATGTATGTTGAAATATACGGTGTTATAGATCTGTTTTTACAGCAATGGGCCCCTATGCCTGAAACATGTATCACTGCAGGGCGGGATTCTGTTTTTATGGATTTAATGAGACATCATTATAAAAAAGTATTCATTATATTTTTTTGAAAGTAAATTTAATTCTATATTTTCTGAAATCTAAATTATCATCATTCAATTCATAACATATTAACAAATAGAGTTTAAATATGCATAATTAATTTTAATATTGCTTATTTTATGCTGAAATAAATTTTTTTGAAGTAAACAATTTTATAATCATGTATATACTTTATTAAAGTTAATGGAATATTTTACTTTTGTTAAATCAGAACTATGTCGGTGTTTGATTTAGCATAAAACTGGTTACATATTTATTATAAAATTGCAAAATGTTTCTTTTAATTGTATTTAAACAAAGTTAAATGATCTTAAAACTGTTCAATTATTTTACAAAGCTATTCATGTGATGGTTTTTAGTTTTCTTTTAATAATATGCATATTGATGCTTTTACATTGCTAATATGCATATAATTCTACAATATCTTTAAACGCATTTCAAAAATACTCATATATTTCAGTATATTAATTTGGAGTATGATTTGGTATTGAAAGATACAATAAACATTTATAAAAATATTTTATATATTAAGTTGTATTGGAAAGAACATGGATTATTTGGGTTTTAATTAACGGGATTATTTTCAGAAAAGTGAAAAAAAAAATTCAATACATATATAATTTGATACAATCAGTGTCATCTAAACATTTTTTCGTGTCAAATCAAAAAGTTTTTATCCCCATTTGTGAATATCGCGAGCAATCCAATCGGCGGAGGACATTGCCTTCCGGGAAGACTTTTAAAAGATATCTTTTTAAACCGATTCTATAACCGATTCACATTTACTCATTTTTTTGAAAATTTCGATGACTGATTTTCCATGCACAAGATACCCTCCGCTGTCCATAAATTAATGATAATGAAGTTCAGGCAACGAAGAAAGAGACAGAAACAAGCAAATTTGACTTATTTGTAAAGTCTATTTATTAAACAAAGGTAAAAAGGCAAAAAAGATGCTATATTTTTGACGTAATTAATAAAAATTGCGATTTTCACTCCCTGGAGCAAATTTTAGAAAGAACCTATTTACAAAAATTATAACATGGTTAGTATGATGGTTAATATGGAGTATGTCTCCCGGACGATTCAACTGGCTACAGGCCTTACAACGCCGGGAACAACTGAGTATCAAATTATCAATCTGATCTTGGGGAATATTACCACTCATCAAGCAATGCCCTCAAGTTCCGGTTGACAGGTGGGGAGGGTTGAAGGGCTACATTAAATTCGTCAGCGCATATCCCACACATGCTCTTGGATTCAAGGTCCCTACGGTGGCGTATGCTGGCCAATCCATACCGGGTGATGTGTATCCTCCAATTGGGGCATTCGTCTTAAATGTTTGCACGGTGAGGACGGGCGTTGTCATCCATAAACAGAAATTCAGCATCCATGGCGCGACAAACCTACATGTTGTTCCAGAATGACATCTCGATAGATGTGGCCTGTCATCGTTACACTCTGAACATGCGAGGTCAGTTCTGAAACCAAAGAATAATTCCTCACTCCACAACGAGCCATACTGCACCACCGTAACGTGTCGTTCAATGGTGTTCTCTTGGTGGTAACAGGTACCTTTAGCTCTCTCATGAAAGTCCGGCGAGAATCGGAGACTGTAAGCTAAACCTGGACTCGTCGGAAAACATCCCCACCAGACCGCTGTTGCGGTGTCCTGGCTCCACGTGCTCTCTACTCCGGGTTAATCCGCGGAAACGGTGAGTTGCCGGTAAGTGGAACATCTGACAGGCCTGCGGCATATACCAATGCCCTAAGCGTCTCTACACGGTCTACGCCCGAAACTGTCGTATCGAGCGCTGACGAGACAGGTCTGATGCTGTGCTCCGTCTGTTTCTTTTGGCAGTAACTGCTAAATACCGGTCGTCATTCGGCGTTATAACTCAGGGAGACCTGTGCTGTAACATCTACTCACATTACCCATCATCTTGGAATCTTTGCCAAAGCCTGGAGATGACACCCTGGACGATTCAAGTTCCTCGGATACTTCCAGCTGGGTACGTCCACATTCCAGTCGTCGATAATTCTACCACGTAAAAAATCATCCAAATGCTTCAACTTTGTGCCATAACTATCCGGTTATTGCACTGAAAGGCTTTTAAAGCTCTCGTGAACAATTTTACTTCTTTTGCCACCATTCCTTATATACCCTCTCTTACACTCTACGTCATTGTGACGTACTATCCCGCGCCATCTGGTGGTTTCCTGCAATTTTATTCTTCTTCAAGATGTGTGTGATAATTCTACAGGTGAAATTTTTATTTAGAGTTCAATTTCTGTGATTCTGAATTATCCTTAATTTATGAGCATGAGTGTATATATACCCTGTGTCTTTGTTGTTACCGAATCTCCTTGTTGCCAAAAGTACCTACTGCAAGAGGGTTTTTGCAATTACTGATATGAATTGTTTTTTAAAACAGTTCTTCACCCATTTTCAATTATTTTTAAACTTTTGTGTATATGTATATGTATGTATGTGTGTTTGTGTGTGTACATTTTTATCAAATTTGGCATTAAAAGTTATAAATTGCCTTGATTGCGTATATAAAGTAGGCAGCTAGCATGTAGGAGAAATAAGAATTGGGTGCATTTATGGTGTATATTGTAACATAATTTTTAGGGATAAGAAAACTCAATGGTCAATGTGGCAACTTACGTAAACTTCTAGCATTATCATTCAATTATTTTCTTAAGAATGTAATAAATATTAAATTAATTAAGAGAAAGAAAAAAAATGCGTTGAAAATGTTTTTCGTGGATTAAGCAGAGTTTTAAAAACTGGAATTGAAAAAGTTTTTCTTAATGATATATTTTAAGTTGGTGAATGAATTATCAATTAAAATTATTAATAATTTTAAAATATATGGTTTATATAATTAGTAAGTGAATGTGTGTGTGTATTTGCTTTAATCGAATGTGAAATATTTTTATTTAAACCAAACAAACCTTTTTTAATGTAGTACCACTTTGATTGAAAATTTTAACTTTATTGATGTTATGAAATGTTACAATACCTATCTTCAACATATCTTTCGTATTTTGATAAATAAAAATTCGTTATATTTCTAATTTTTAAAAAGAAATCCTTCTAAATTTAATGCTAAGAGTATTTCATTAAATCTTTGTTTTTTTAGCTAGCAACAGGCTTTCCATTTGCAAATTATACAACAGTTTAGTTTAAAATTTTTTACAATAAAAATAATTGAAATAATAAAAAATAAATAAATCATCAAGTAAAATAATAAAATATGTTTATAAAATGAAATGTGTGGTTAGTATTTAAAAATAAAACGTATTTTTTAAAAATAAAGTGGTATAATAACAGCAAAATTTCAAATTCTCATAATTTATGATTTTTATTAAACTGCATTTATACAAAAAAATCTTTTATTTTCACCAATTAGTAATAAATAACCGATACAAAAGGGAAAGTTCCGCCTTTTATGCTCCCAACAACTCAAGTGTTCGGGGTACATAAATTTAAAAAAACCGATATTTTATAGAGCTGGCTTGAAATAAAGCTCATTAGTTATTTTTGTGAATTAAAAAACTAATAGCAGTCTTCATTGTTAGCTGTTTAATTCCATTGGATTAGAAAAATTAAGACACCTACAAAAAAAAAAAATGAAGTAATTTCAATGGATGGCTTATAAAACATTTTAACCATTTATAGCTCACTTAATTATAGTAGGAGGTATCAGAAGACTTTATTCACTCTAAATAGTATAATTGAGTTAAGATTATGGACAAATGTCTCATTTTAAATATTTAAAAAACAATTGTAACTATTTTTATTTATTTATGTAATTTTGGCAAAAAACTTGGTAGGTAAAATATTTTCCACATGTTGAATCGATTGCTTTGAAAATACTTGTTTCCGTAGTGGAAAAAACTTTGAGTTTCGATTAATTAACCATAATTAATTAATCTTGTTAATTAACTGCATTGAACTATACGTTAGTGCCCTTATGTGAGTACGCTGATTATTATCCCAATTATACCACTTATGTGAAGTTCTAATGATAATTAAAAAAGATATTATGGGTGTCCTTTTTTTTGTTTTTGGCCGACTATAACATCAATGACTGTACAAGTATTGTATATTTTTTGTTAATAGTGACTTAAGAAAATATTTATATGGATATTGTATCATTATTGATTTATAAAACATTTATATGTATATTGTATCTTCAACGTTTACAGAAAATATTTATATTTTTTCACAAAAAATACAGATACTGATATTATACCTTCAACGATTTGACGATTTTAAATTGTCTCATCTGCTTTGTTAATACCTATAACAGCTATTGCAATCTATTGTTAAAATACCAGAAATGTTAGATAACTATTTTATCAAGGTATCCGTATAAGACCTGATCAAACCAAAATTATTTCATAAATGCATGTTTCAAGCCTCTGATTAAATTTAATGTATCATATTTAATCATCGTTATAAACGTATTACAAATTACTAAACGTTACAACGCGGTAGTCTGTTGTTAATAATCATTTCGAAATGATGAAATTAAATCACTGGAATTTTTAAGGATTCAAAAAAATACATTGCCGGCCATTTTAATTTCTAACTAAGCAAAGTTCATTGCGAATTTGATTTGGCAAAATACTTTTATCATCAGCGACTTGATAAATGCAAATATTATATCATCTGCATTGTTAACATATATCTATATTGACATTTCTGCTTATATCCACAAAATACATGAAATATTAGCGGACCATTTTAACAAGGTGTTCGTATAAGACTGATCAAATTAGAATTATTTCATAAAGTGTTTTAAACCTCCTTATTAAATTATTCAAGAAAATAATAGCAGTCTGGCCAAATTCTCCAGAAAATTCCTGAGAGGATTAAAAGTTATTCATGAATCATTTCAAGTGTATATGTATCATATTTAATCGTTGTAAATGTAATACAGATTACTAAATGCCACCAACGCAGAAATTGTATGCTGTTAATAAGCACTTCGAAATGATGAAGTTAAATCAACTGAATTTTAAAAGATTCGAATACATTGCGTGCCATTTTTAATTTGTAACTAAATAAAATTCCTTGTAAATTCTACAAGAAACGTTATCACATTCAACAGCCAAAAGAAAAGAATATATCAAAGTTTAAAAATTCTAAGCATAAATGAAGAATGAAGTATTTCCAAATACAATAAAAAACACTTTATAGCTCAATAGGCACCGGAAAATGCCAAAAAGTGATAAATATGAAAACTTCAAAAGAAGGAATTGATCAAGGCACTGCCAGTCATAGCCATTGGAAATACAAATGTTTAAATCCCAATCCAAAACATGAAAAGTGATTCAAAACCATACTACAAAAAAAACTTCAAGCAAGGCCAAGTTCTTAAAAAATTCCTGCGGATTAAAGTTATTCATGAATCATTTCAAGAGTTAAGGGGCTCAAAGTACCTTTTTCCGCCAAAATTAGCAATGGAGTTTTATTTGCTTGACCATAATTTCCGAAAAACGTCACGGACCTCTAACAAGATAACATCATGTTCACACATGATAATAAGCAGTTCCTTTGCGAATTTGATTTAACAAATACTTATATCATCGCATCAAAAAATGCAATATTGGTATTGTATCATCCACATTGTTAACATATATCAATATTGACTTTTCTGCTTTATATTCACAAATACAAAAAATACTAGACAACCATTTTAACAAGGTATCTAAGACTGGTCGAACCTATGTCACTTTACCGCAAGGCTATCATCGGAATATATATAGTTAAAATACCAAAAAAAATATTAGCAAACTATTTTAACAAGGCATCCATATAAGACTGATCAAAATCAGAATTATATCATAAAGTGTTTTTAAACCTCCTTATTAAATTTGATGTATCATATTTTAATCGTTGTAAATGTATTACAAATTACTAAATGTTATTAAAGCAGAAGTTTAATTGGTTTTATAATGTTAATAATCAAATCCAGATGATGAAATTAAAACACCCGAGTTTTTAAATGATTCAATTCTTTGCATAAATTTTTAGCTAATCAAAGTTCAGAGTGAATTTGATTTAGCAAAAATCTCTTATATCGTCGGCTACTGGACGAAATGCAAATATTGGTTTCGTATCATCTGCATTTTTATTTTTATATATCTAATGTTGGTTATTGTACTTATATTCACAAAATACAAGAACGTGAGCGAACCATTTTAACAAGGTATCCATACAAGACCGATCAAATCAGGATTATTTCATGAACGTGCATTTAAGCTTCCTGATTAAATTTATTATTTTAATTTTTTTTTATCGTATTTAATCAGTATTACAAATTGCTAAATGTTACAATGCATAAATGTTTAATTGGTTATATGTTGTTAATAATCATTTCGAAATGATGAAATTAAATTACCTATATTTTTAATGCATACCAGTTTAATTTGTAGCTAAGTAAAACTTTTTGTGAATAGGAGTCTGAAATATCACCTCAAAATACTTAAATGAATATTATATCATTGGCGACTTGACAAAATGCAAATATTGGTATTATACCATCTGCATTGTTCACATATATCTATACTGACTTTTCTGCTTATGTTCACAGAATACAAGAAATATTAGCTAGCCATTCTAACAAGGTATCTGAGGGCCGGTCGAACCGGAGTCACCCCTACCTCCGGGCTATCATCCGGAAGAAGTGGGGGGAAGACAACCCCCTGTCGCGACGGTGGTGCCCCCCTGCCTCCCAGACGCATCTCGGTGCCGGATGAAATCACCTCCACTCTTATCCTCATCCTCTGAGAGACTCATCTCTCGCATCCCGCTGCTACGCGGGGGTGGTTGTTTTTGGATTTTTGTGATTGGCCAGTCCCCTCTCCGGACTCTAAAAGTGGCATATCATCAAGAGAATATTCGACCCCATCCTCATCACTTCTGAAAGTGGTAAGTTGAAGATCTTTTCTTTTTTTTTTTTTTTTTTCCTCTCTCTCTCTTTTCAACTTGTTTGGATTTTTCTTTTTAGTTTGCAGGAAAAAGTTTTCTATCGAGTTTAGGGAAAAAGTTTTCTTCGTTAAGTTTACATTAATGTTGAGTTTAAGTAATGATTACGTTTCTTTAATAATGTTTTCGTGCTAGTATAATGTATACTTGCGATAATTATCATTATTTGTTTATAAAATTTACTTTTATTATTTCATTCTTAGAAGGAATGTTGTACAAATCTTCAATTTATTGATTTATGATTAGATTTGAGTTGGTATTTATTTATCTCCAAAAATAATATTAAAAAATTTAAAAAGTTTTCTTTTGAGTTTAGGAAAAAAATTTTTTTACTAAGTTTTACATTAATGTTGAATTTAATTCATGATTACGTTTCTTTAATAATGTTTCCATGGCAGTGTAACGTATACTTGAGATAATTATCATTATTTGTATATTAAAATTTACTTTTATTATTTTATTCTTAAAGTGAATGTTGTTCAAAATCTTCAATTTATTGATTTACAATTAGATTGGAATTGAAGTTTGTTTATCTGAATAAATAATACAGAAAAACTGAATATAATTTAGAAGTTATTTTGTGGGTTTGGAGATTATATTGTAACCATTTCGGAATATGTTAGCAACAATAAATTATATTAATTAAACTGGACGAAAACTGAACAAAATTTTTTTATTATGTATATTTAGTGTAAATAATATATTTGGTTAATTTGTCGAAATTTATTTTGTAATTTCAATATAAATTTAATGAAAATCTAAATGACGACATTGATAAGTAAATCTAACTTATTTTTAATAAATGATTTCGTTTTTATACTTTCTAGTTAATGAATACGCTATAGTTTTTTGTGTGTTTAGGTTTTGGGATGTTTACCACTAATTGCACAGCAAAATTAATGACCATCGTTATATATTTTAAAAGAATACTTTAAATTTATTGATTTCTAATTGAAGAAATAAATTAAGTAACATATTTTTAAATTTTATTTTCTAATTTGCAGACAAAGCATTAGGTTGTGCAAAAAAATATAAAAATACAATTAATTATTTGAAGTTGACAAAAACTTAAATAAATTTTAGGCTATATATTTAACAAAATACTACATTTGATTAATTTTTCAAATTTGTTTTTTTGATTGTAATATAAATTTAACGATAATCATTAACACCGAGTTTAATTCGGGGCTGTGTTTTTAATTCATTATTCCATTTAATTACCTAATTCCACGCAGATAAATTAATTTCTTAACTAATTTACCAACAATTTTCATCAAAAATGTTAATATTATTGATGTCCATCAATATAGTATTTAAAAAGCCTAACATAGATATTTTTATTAATTGTTGATAATCTGAAGTTTTAAGATCTTCTTGAATTTAAATTTTTTTATTCAGTTAATGATTGGACATATATGCTTCAGATGACTTCACTTATTTGACAAATTGAAAAATTCTCTTCTCATTATGATCTTAAAAATAATTCACTCTCAAGACCTTAGTTTATATAATTTATAAATAAATAAATAATAAAATATAAATCAATAAAATATTCTAAAAAAATTGTTTTAAAACATTAAAATCGATACGTTAAATAAAATGGATTTTACAAAGCAATAAGAAAAAAATATTTAATTCAAAATGGAAAACACTGAAAACAAAATATTTTGATATAAATAATATCTTAATAATAAATGCAAATCATATGTTAGTTTTTCGAAAATTGCTCTGTAATTTAATATAAATTTAACGAAAGCCTAAAAAGTTTAATTCAGAGTTTCTCACAATATATACTCATAATATATACTCACTTATACTCTGGAATTAACGATTCTATGAAAGTGGGGTGTATCGTTTTGGATGGCATATCAATGTTATAATGTTGTTGAGCATTAATATTATCTTTAAAAACTTAGCATAGATATATTTTATTATCTGTTAATATTTTTGATTATAAGGTCTTCTTGAATTTTTTATATATAACATACTTTTAAATTGAATTATTTAAATATAGATAATAATTTAAAACATTTGCAGATTACCTAAACATTTCTATTTATTGAATTTTATTAATACAATTGACAATTTAAAATAATTAGAATGATCATTATTTAATTGCGTTAGTAAAAAAATTATTCAGATTAAAATCAACAATAATTCGTTAAGAAAAGTTTTCTGCATTTTTAATTAATAATTGTAAAACAATTGAGTGAAAAAGTATTTATTAAAAAATTCATTAAAACCAACAATAATTCGTTAAGAATTTTTTTTGTGCATTTTTATTAATTATTGTAGTTAAGGAACTTTTAATATGCCTTTTGTCAAACTCTATAATATATGATTTAGATATTGAAAGAGATAAAATAATCAATATAATTTATAAACTTCATTTTTATTTTTAAAAATTTATATTTAATGGAAAACATTTAATTCTGAATCAATTATAAATAAATTAGGAGAATTTTTGAGTACTATCGTAATGCGACTAATGGAAATAATGAATTTTCATGGCAATTATCGCAAATTACATTATTAATAATTTTCCTTTCTATTTAAAAATTTAGTTTCCTCTTTTTCTCTAGAATAAACTTCCATTGCAATGATTAATACTTCAATTAGAGTTAATCCCATTATTAATATTTTACATCTGATAGAATGTAGCTATATACTCAACTAACATTACAATACAAATAATTTTCTAATCTTTAATTCCACCTAATGTAGATATTTATTCTTGATAACTAGTATTTTTATTAACGAAATAATTAGTTCAGATTTACCTTTAAAAATTAAATTCCTTTTAACAAATTTTGCTTTACTTTAAAATAATTGAAATGTAATTATACATATTAATGCTAAAAGATTATGCATTAAATATTTTTTAATTTAAATACTAAATTTCCGTTACATTTAAATCTTCTAATTTGAAAATCATTTTCGAATAGTATTGTAATCGATAGCGTATGTTAATAAATACATAATGTTATTTTATTTTTGAAAATTACTCATAATTTAAGATATTTTATATGCAAAAAGAATAACTTATTTTACTTTTCATTATTTCGAGATATTCGTTTATCGTAATAGTAATTTGTTTGAATTTTGAAGATCAGTAAATATTGCATTATTTTATTTTATTAGTTTTCAGTAGTAAACTAACGGTGATTTTATTCTTTAAGTTTTCAACAATCTCAATGTTTTTTTTTATTTCATTATTATCAAAATATTTTTCGTTATATATAATTGGTCTTTTAAGATTTATTTGTTTTTAAATTCACGTGATTTCTTTAAAATTTGTTTCCTACAAAAAGGAAATTATACATGCTTGTTAATATATATATTTTTCTAAAGTTTCTCATCGTTATTGTTGTAGTGTAAGCATTGCTATATTTGGAATGCTTGAATATAATTTATAATTTTTAAAAATAGACATAAATGAATCATGAATACGCATTCACTAATTTAATAAAAGTATGCTTTTAATTTCACTATGGGCTATTTCAAAGATGCTTTTAATTGCTAATCCTAAAGTATGCTTTTAGGACTTCTAAATATTTCGTCATGTGATGATACACACGAACACTGTGAGCGAATCGAAATAATGAATTATATTATAATTAAATACAAAATGATACATGCAGTAACGCTTGATATATTGAATGTATTGGTTCGTTTTTAATTTATGTGGTTTATGATTACAATTTTAAGTGAATTTATAATGGGAAGACATTTATTTTTTATTTTATGGGAACATTTATTTAATCACCAATTTTTTGAAATTGGTAATTAAATAAATGATATATATTGTCAAAATAAATCTGAAATTTTTTTCAGTTCTTCTATTAATAAAAAATATTTGTGTTTCACAATTTGATGTAATATATACATATGTCTATATTTATACATTCATACACATATATATATATATATATACATAATATATTATATCAATATATATACACTCAAGAGCCAAAACATTATGACCACCTGTCAATAACGAGTTGGCCCACCTTTGGCGCGCAACACAGCTTCAACCCGCCTTGGCATGGATTAATACCACCAATACCAGTTAAATACCACTGCCACCTGATCACGTGCCTTCCACGTCATCCAGGCGAGTTCATTGCAAAATGTAGGGGTAGCCATAATGTTTTGGCTCTGGAGTGTATATACTCGGCTTGACCGAATGTGTAGTTCTCGGTGCCATAGATTTCGGGATCGAGGTCCCGGCCGGGCCATGGATGTTTGCAGTGGTTCGGAATCAGCTTTAACCATAGGTCCCTGTTTAATAGTTAGTGTAGGGTGAAATCTACTACCCTTAAAAAGAAAAACATCTCTAATCTCAAAATCTGTAAGTTGGCAGAAGGCCTTGGTCACCATAGGGCTGTTGCGTCAGGAGTGGACAAGGCCTGATAAGGATATATATATATATATACTAAATATATTAGCCATTTTAAGCCATAAATTTAATCTAATATATATATGACAATTATGGCTAAAATTTAATGACCATTTTTCCCCATACAAAGATAAGGCAGTTGATTTCCAAACCGTTAAAAGTCCATGTTATACTGTGAGGGGATATGATGTCCTTTATAAAAATATCTTTACTCTAATTCTTATTTGCTAAAGATAGATTTAAAATAATAATTATAAGATAGATTTAAATCTTATTTATTAGCTACATTGTCGTTAGCTAGTTTACGTTTTTTCAAGTATCTAGAAATTGTAATTGTAAAAATCAAGTCTGCGTTAAAATTTCTAACATTAGCGTTATAATTTGCTTTTTTCGATTAAAGAAATCTGAAATATGCAGCCATTAAAAAAATATAATTTTAAAAATCCTTCCTCGGCATTTTTCTTTACCATACTTTTGTAATCATTCATGAAAATTATTTATTTATTAAAACTTTTGAATTATGAAAAGTCATTAAAATTTTTTTAAGTAATTAATATTTAAATTTTGACATTAATAACTTTTGCTAAACTATGAATAATAAACCGTCTAAAATTTTCTAATAAGCCCAACATTTAAAATTCTTTCATGATTCAGTAATAGCTTTTAACAAAAAAATTGTAGTGAAAATTCATTACAGACAACCGATATATTATTCATTTTAACTGACAGTTCATACATTATAAATAACTTACGCTGTACAAGTTACTTTATATAAAAATATGCAACCGAATATAAGATTTTAAAAAAGAGGTTTTAAAAGAAGCAGGAAAAGTTGTTGTCAGCGAATATCGATTGGTGCAGAAAATATTGAATACCGATTGCTTCTGTTACTACAGAAAAAACTTAAAAACGTTTTTTTACAGTGTCACAATTGATAAAAACTAGTAAATGATCTCGTTTTCATAAAGCTTGACACATTATATTTCAATAATTTGAATATTAATATTCTATTAAATAACGGAAACAAATCGTGTAATTAAATATTTGATTGATTGTTTAAGGAGAATCCTTTATTTTTACTTCTGATTATGGCAGCTTCGAGTTATCATTATATCTAGTGTGAAGAGCTGTAAAGGCTTGGCAGTTGATGACGTGTTGACCTTTCAAATAAAATAAGTTTGTGTCGAAATCCACAGGCAGTGTAGAACAAAGAACTTTGTGCGTTTTAGACAGGGCATCGGCACGACAAATTCATAGGAATCGTCACCTCTAGGGAGGAGATTCTAGTTTTACTATTTTTACATTTTGGAGTTGCAGTAAGTTTTTACTACAATACCTCCCATCCCTAAAAAAAAGGCTATGTTGCCCCCTATAAGTTATAAAGGGAGGGTGGGAACATCGGGGGCCCCATGCGAACCTTGCAGCCCACCGACGAGTGATGGGAAGATCAGTGTCTTTTCATGAGGTGTTAAAAGAAACTGCCCCCATTTGTGCATTAAACGAGAGAAAGCCCGAAAATCTACCAGATATCACTGGCGATCGATGCGTGACTGTTTATATACGCATTGTTACAATCGCTATAGAATCTCTTCGTTTTTGAGGCAGTGATTAAAACTATGCGAACAAAGCTACGGATTCGATTCTCAGGCCTTCCGCATGCAAGTTGGACACGTCGCCCTAGAGTTGCAAAAACTAAACCCCTATTAAGAAACTACTGGAGAACGTTGAATCTTTTACACGAGTTTTATTAAAACCAAATCAAGTCAATAAGTAACGCTACCTACAGCAAGAACAGATTAATATATTTTTATATTGAATTTTCTATTTTTCTTATATATTACATATATTTTTTTTATGTATTTGATTGAACATATTTAAGGGTGAATCATCATCGCTATTACTTTTTCATTGAGTGGTTACGTAAAAAGCAAGATTTATAAAAAATTACTTTGGTTGAGTCAATATTCCAATTTTTTATAATGAAAAATACATTGAAGTTCGAAGATAATGCTACAATACATCTAAACGTGTTCTTATTGTTCTACTAAAACGTATATCCTTTGTTATTATATTTTTATCTGTTTTTCTTGCTTTTAGCGAATTGGATCCACAAACGACAAGAGATGAGACAATATTGGCTCTTCCACAATCTAATACAATCACATTCCCGCTTCTGGAGTGTACAATAATTTATTTGGGGACATCTGAACAACCACCTGATTACGTGACATTTACTACGACACACAAAAATCGAATCTAAAGCGCATTACATTACCAAAATCCATTTGCCATCCCACTCGACGGAAATCCCATCGCCTATTTTATAGTGCGTGACAAGCGGACTTGCAACGCACAGCTCAACTCAGGCTCTTTGCTGCCAGACGATTCCTCCTCTCTCATTCATATGAACATATCTGTGATAATTCACCTGGCGACGATTAATAAGCGAGCACTGACAACACTATTGAAGTGGAAGGGAAGAATGAATCGAGTTGTCCATCTTATCATGGCCCAATGGTAGTGGAGATGAATAGTTGGTAGCCAATAGGCGAAAGAGGATTCGGTTTACCATCATAATATAACAGCAATACGTAATG
>BPLR01009352.1:0-42951 GCA_021605095.1 Caerostris extrusa | reverse complement strand
CATGACAAATATAGAAAATTTGGCAAACCAATAAAAATGCTAGATAAAAATTGCTTCTGAAACCAAGTTTATATTAAAAAAAAACACTTATGTACTTGCAATTGTTTTCATAAAATTAGTGAATTCATATGTTATTAGTGTTGTTATTTGTATAGAAAAAGCAATCATAATATAAGAACTTAATATTTGTACGAATAATTCTAGCAATAATAAAATTAAAATGAAATATTTAGAATCTTTATTCAGAAAATAGTAAATTTTTTATTTTAAGAATTACATGGTTGAGAATATATAAGAAAAATTGTTACATTTATTAAAACATCCTCCCCCCCCCAAATAAGAAGAAAATAAGAATTTTTTTTATTCTGACCCTTTTTGTAGCGCAATTTTTTATTAAGAATGAAAATGATTCTTTAAATAGTGCAATATTTTTCACTATTTGTTCGGAGGAATTTCGTGTGGTAATTTTCTTGTTAAAATGTAAGTTTAATTCAAATTACAAAGATGAATTTAGTTTTCAAAATTAATGTCTTCAAATTTTACATTGCTTTAGATTGAATTTTTGGGGCCTGAATACAGCGGAAGGTGGCTAACTCAGTACCATAGGTTTCGGGTAAGAGTCGGCGGTGCCATGGATGTTTGTAGTGGTTCGTAATCACTTTAAGCTGTAGGTCCCGGTCTCATATGACTGTTGGGCGTAGAGCTGACAACCCTACCCCGTAAAAAGAAAAACATCTCCCGTCACGAAATCTACCAGTAGGTAGAAGGCCTTTGGCCCCCAACGGGCTGTTGCGCCAATGATGATGATGATTTAGATTGAATTTTGCATAAGAATTGTTCTCAGTTAATTATGATGAATTGAATTTTTAGCTTAGAATATGTTTGTTGGAAATTCACTAGAACAAATCTGTATCTTTTACACTTTATTTTTAAAACCTACTATACTTGGTTATACATTTTATTATGCGTGCAAAGCAATTAAAATTTTTCGTTTGATGAAATTTTTGATTCTTTTGATTAAATGTTTCGTTCGGTAAAAGATTATTAAATAACCAAATTTAATTTGCTTTCGTTGAAAATCTTTTGTTTTAAGTACCAAAAATATTTCATTAGTTAACGAAGTTAATATTTTTTGTGGGTAATAATATAGCGTTAATAATTTTAAATAAGATTGGTTAATGCATTTTGAAAAAAACATTTTTTTTTTCGTAAGAAATAAAGTGAAAACTATCTTTTAAAAAGAAGGAACAGGCAAGTTAATATCAAGGAAATGATCTTCGTATTGGTTAAACTAGTAAAAATGACGAAAATAATTTGATGTAAATAATTGATGTGTGATTTGAAAGTTGTGCACTTATCGGTGTACTACTATGCCCAAAAAAGTAAAACCAATTTTCAATTTAAATTTCCCGGGCATATGGAATTTCAAGAACTAATTTTCAAGAGTAAAAGGAATATATATATATATATATTACCATGTCCAAAAAGTAAGACAAATTTCAATTTAATATTCCCCGGAGCACTATGGAATTTAATTTTTTTTTTTTTTAGTTTGTTGGCACTCTCCTTGACATCTGTGTGAAATTGACTCTTAAACTGATTCCGGCGATTTTTTTGAAATGTCTGAATTAATTGAAAGAACTTGCATTAAATTTTGTTTGTAGAAATGTATAGAGATGTTGCAGAGAAGGCATTCAGCAAGCATTCTATATCGGAAAACAAATGCTTAGAAGTGGTATAAACAGTTCAAAGAAGGCAGAGAACGCCTTGAAGACAAAGAGCCCTCTGATCGACCATCAACCTCAATCGACAGCTCACGCCCAAAAAATTAAAGGTTCAGTGCTTTCAAACCGTCGATTTACAATTAGAGACCTCGCTGATGATGTTGGTATTTCAAAAGGATCGGTCAATTCCATTTTGGACCTCAAACGCGTCAAAACTCGATTGATATTGAAAACACTGAATGGCCAGCTCACACTGCATTGATTCTTCGTGATTTTATTGCAAAACGACACCGGGACCTACGGTTTAAAGGGGGATTCGAACCACTACAGACATCCATGGCACAGCCGGGACTTGAACGCGAAACCTGTGGTACCGAGCGCCAGCCACTCGGCCATTCTGGACCTTATAAACAGAGATTTAAAAAAAAAATTGGTCTTACGTTTTGGGCACAGTAGTAGCTTCGAAGTTTCTAAGGAACATTCACGATATTTCACTATTGGCCATTTTTGTCTGTTGTGCATCTACAAGCGTAAATATGTCTTATCAAACAATTTGACGAGTAAAAATGCTATTGATGAAGTAATGAACAGATTTGAATTCTGCAGTAAAATTAAATGCCTTTGGAAACATTGTTTCAAGCATATCTAGTTTCAGCTAGTATTTTTTCGAGAAGAATAAATCGCGTGTATGATTTTTTATTGTTTTAAAAGTAAAAATCGGTATTTTTAAAAACTTATTTTTAAATGTTTACCATTCTTTTTTCTAGACACAAAAAATAATAATCAAAAACTTTTGAAGGAAAGCACCTCAAATAATGAATCGTGTTTTAGGTTAAAGTAAAATTCAAATTGAACTCAATTCTTAATCAGTTCTTAAATTCTTTCTCAATTCTTACTCGGAATGATTTTCACATTCTTGTACAATTTTTCTAATAGAAGTAATTTATTAAATTCAGCTTAATTTAATGAAGCCTACAAGTTAGGACAAATATTACATAAACACATATATATATTATTTTATTATTATTATGTTTATATTTAATAAGAAAAAATATTTGTTGTTATATATAAGAGGTTCAGTTTCATCATGAAGGATAAAAAAAAATTCTGATGGCCTCTTTCGCGGTTGGAGTACTACTGTGTCCAAAAGTAAGACCAATTTTCAATTTAAAATTCAGGGGCTTATGAAATTTCAATTTTTTTTTCTTTTATAAGTTGCTGGTACTGTCCTTGATATCTGTATGAAATTTGACGTCAAAATATTCATTAGTGTTTGAGTTACGCTTGGTTTTGTGAGACGCTAAAATTCAATCGGCAATTTTGAAATGCCTGAATAATTGAGCAAAGAACTTGCATTAGATTTTGTTTACGGAAACGTATAGAATGTTGCAGAAAGCATTCGGTGAGCATTCCTATATCGGAAGAAATATTTAAAGTGCTGTAAACAGTTCAAAAGAAGGCAGAGAACCCGTTGAAGACGAAGAACCCTCTGGTCGACCATCAACCTCAACCAACGAAGCTCACGTCTGAAAAATTAAAGATTTTGTGCTTTCAAACCGTCGATTTACAATTAGAGGCCTTGCTGCTGATGTTGGGATTTCAAAGGATCGGACAATTCCATTTTGGACCTCAAACGCGTCAAATCTCGATAGGTATTGAAAACACTGAATGGCCAGCTCACACTGCATTGATTCTTCGTGACTTTTTGCCAAAAATGAAACCCATATCGTTCCCCAACCACCGTATTCACCTGATTTAGCCCCGTGCGACTTCAGGCTATTCCCTTTGCTCAAAAAACCACTCCCGGGGACGCCGTTTTGAGTCGATTCAGCGTGAATCGGCGCGCGCTTTAAAGTCCATCCCGGCCAATAACTTTTTAGCATGCATTGAGGACTGGAAAAAACGTTGGCATAAGCGCATTGTGTACGGAGGGGATTACTTTGAAGGCGATGAAATAAATTTGGACGAATAAACAAAAGATTTAAAAAAATAAATAAAAAAAATTGGTCTTACGTTTTGGGCACAGTAGTAATTTCGAAGTTTCTAAAGACATTCACTATTGGCCATTTTTGTCTGCTGTGCAAGCGTAAACGTGTCTTATCGAAGCAATTTGACGAGTAAAAATGCAATTGAGGAAGTAATGAACAGATTTGAATTCTGCCGTAAAATTAAATGTATCTGAAACACTGTTTCAAATATAGTATAGTATCATAGTATTTTTTCGAGAAGAATAAATCGCATGTATGATTTTCATTGTTTTAAAAGTAAAAATAGGTATTTTTAAAAAACTTATTTTTAAATGTTTACCATTCTTTGCTTCTAAACACAAAAAATAATAATCAAAAACTTTTGAAGGAAAGCACCTCAAATAATGAATCGTATTTTAAAAACTTAAGTAAATTAATTAAACTCAATTCTTAAATAGTGAATGATTTTCACATTCTTGTACATTTCTAATATAAGTAATTTCTAATAAGTAATATTAGTAATAATAAGTATTAAATTCAGCTTTAATTTAATGAAGCCTACAAATTATGACAAATAGTATATATTATTTTAATTATTATTAAGTTTATATATAAAAAGAAAAATATTTATTGTTATATATAAGCGGTCACATTTTAGCATTCTTTCATTTTAAAAGTAAAAGCTGATGGAAATTGACATACTGCTTTAACTTACTGCATATGGGCCGAATGCCTCTGGCGCTCGGTAACACACAAGGTTCGAGTCCCGGTGATGCCATGGATGTGTGTAGTGGTTCGGAATCCCCTGAAAATTATGACAAATGTTATATAAATGCATATATATATTATTTTTATTATTATTATGTTTATATTTAAAAAGAATACCTCCCCGTGATGCACCTGATAACACTTTTTAGTGGCTAAAAGATCTGCAACTTGGCATTATTGTTAGATTAATGAACTCTGTTTCAGCATGTTTTTGTATTTGTTGTATTATTTTGTTGTTGTTGTATGCTGTTTTTCCCCCACGTTGTTCTTTTTTTTTGCTGTAACTGTTCATAATCTGCCATTGGAAATAAAAAAATATATTTAAAAAAAAAAAATATTTGTTGTTATATATAAGAAGTTCAGTTTTATCATGAAGGATAAAAAATTCTGATGGCCTCTTTGGCGGATTGGAGTAATAATAGGTATTACTGTGTCCAAAAGTAAGACCAATTTTCTATTTAAATTCTCGGGGCTTATGAAATTTCAATTTTTTTTTCTTTTATAGGTCGCTGGTACTGTTCCTTGATATCTGTATGAAATTTGACTTCAAAATATTCATTAGTGTTTAAGAAGTTACGCTTGGCTTTGTGAGACGCTAAAATTGATTGGCATAAGTGCATTATGTCCGGAGGATTACTTTGAAGGAGATGGGAAATAAATTTGGAAGAATAAATAGTTTTTGAAAAAAAAATTGGTCTTACTTTTTGGGCACAGTAGTATATTAAGGGAATATATTAAAGTGGGATTTAACTCAACAAGAAAACATGAAGATTAATTTTTTTAAATTTTCTTATATTTATACTAATTAAAACATGAAGATAATTTTTTTAAATTTTCTTATATTTATACTAATGATTTGAAACTACGTCTTTGCTTAATTGATAACAAATTTTGTTTGCTTCATTAAACCATCCAGGCTAAAGCGAATTTTCAGTAGCAAGCCTTCGGCGTACTACAATAAACAGAAAGAATTACTTTCAACGACTTCGAAATTTTCGAATACAGAAAAACAAGGTCATGAGAAATTTGTTGCTGTGAACAAAAAATATTTACTTGCATCTTACAAAAATTTTTATTAAAGTGCATGTAATAAGTTAAACACGATATCTCGTGTTGTCTATTGAAATAAAAATTTCTGAAATAGTTAGTATGCAGCAATAAATATGGTGATGAAATTCACAAATTTCCTTTATCATGTGACATTCTTTCAGAAAACAACAGCTTACTAAAATAAATTAAATGAAATAAAAATGTATTTTCCCAACTTCGGCTGGGTTTTTAATAATGTTTCACCAAAGGACTGATGGCGCCATCTATCGGCGAGCCAGTCAAACATCAACTGATGATTATACTTTGTATGTTTTTATTATGGTTTGCTACTATTATTTACTTTATCCTATCATATTCTTAGCTTTTAAAATTTTTTATTTTTAACTTTAATCTTGAATCTTTTTTGGGGGCATCGTCAACGGACTCCTAATTGTACCTATAGCTTTAGCTTTTTTTCGATCTCTTGCTTTAATTGTTCTCAAGCAAGAGATGTTTTTCCTAAATTTTAAATTGTTCTATTTTTATTTATTAATATTCTATAATTTAAGCAAAAACATTTTATGTAATTTTCTAACTAAATTAAGATGTGGAGGTACTGCGGTTCTTAAAACCACCTTGGAACTCCGTAACAGGTACGCCCTTTGCCCGTTGCCCAACAGCTTACTAAAAGGATTACGAACAGAGCCCAGTTAGAAGTCAGTTGGAAAGGACAACTGATAATTCTTATTTTGTACAATAGTTTAAGAACAATATGCACATGAAGAAAGTTATAAAAAAAAGTATGATGGTTTTGTCGTTCTTTGTGAGGTCGCACAACGGCGGGAAGGTATTTTTCTTAAAATTGAGAAATTATTCACGAAGGAGGATTTGCAACAGAGCAGTTTTGTCAACAGGGCCGGATTTTCCTATAGGATAACTAGGCTTAGGGCCTCAAGATCAAGAGGGGCCTACATTCAAATTGTTAGCAAAATTAGAAGAATTACACTATTCTAAAAAAAGTAAACACTAAAACACTGAATCGAAAATAAGGAGAAATTCTACACATATGACTAACAAACATAAAAATGTATTGGTTAAGATCAACGCGTTCGGCTCATTGGCTCTGTTCGTTTGTATATGAATAAGTGTTCCCGCCTTTTTTTTTTTTTTATTATCCGTGCCACATTTTTTATAAAGATTAGTACCCATCACAACATGTTTCATTTAACACAGGGGTCTCCAAACTACGGCTCGCGACAGCGAATAGCTTATTGTTGCTCTAATAAGTTGGATAAAATAACACGAATGATAATAACTCGTTTTTATTGATTTGCTAGGTAAAGCTTAATGACAAGAATAATACCCAGAAAATTTAACTTAAACATAACAACTAACAAATAATTGAAATGAATCCCACTAACATTATAAACTAGTGAACATCCCGCTGTTACCCTCGGCAGTTATGTTGGAGTAAAGAGTATCGCATATGTATGTATATCGATGTTTGGAATGTATATATCCTGAATCAAACATATGATTTTTATCCTGAAAATCCCTCAGGAACGGAAAAGCTAAATTAACGCGAAGGAAACAGCGGGGTATCCACTTGAAAAAAAATACTAATGAGATTTATGTAATTGTAATTTTCACTGACAATAGGGAATCAATTTTACTTGTACCAATTATTAAAAGAGATTTAAGATGCTCATTGGTTAACTTAGATCTATAAACATTCTTTGTGTACTTCATTTTGGAGAATGAAGCGAATTTAGCAAGCGTATGCTCGCTCAGAGCGCGTACTCGGCGACTAGTCTAGAAATTATAGATAATGGCAGAAAAATTAAAACGGTTTTGGCCCTCGGTACTTACTGGGTAAACAGTATGACCCGAAGGCTGAAAAGTTTGGAGACCCCTGATTTAACATATTGATATATGTATCACAGTAATGATGCATTTATTATCTCTCATGTAATTTACAAACTTAAAAATGGGAGGTGAAAGAGCCTCATAAGTGGAATAGCCTAGGGCCTCTTTTCATCTAAATCCGGCCCTGACTGTCAATGTGTATTACAGATGTGCTGGGGCAATGAAAGATGAGAATATCGACTTTTTAACAAAAGGAAAAGCTGACGACAATCGACATACTGCTTTAACTTACTGCATATTCCGTCGGAAATACTTGTAACCAATAATGCATCGCTAAATTTGAATGATGCGTTACATTGACTTCAAACAAAGTGTCCCTCACCGGGGACAATTTCAAAATCTTTGCAAAGGTAGGAAAAGCAAAAATACACTATATAAAGTGTGTGGTTAGGGGCCTGAATAGCCGAGTGGCTAGCGCTCGGTGCCACAGGTTTCGGGTTCGAGTCCCGGCGGTGCCATGGTTATTTGTAGTGGTTCGGAATCCACTTTAAACCGTAGGTCCCGGTCCTAATAGGATCGTAGAGCGTTGCGGGGGCATTGTTACTCCGCGTCCGTGGCTTATCTTCAAGTTACACGCGCCCCCTGGGTAATGCAAAGCGAGTACGTCTGTGCAGCGCTTGCCTTAAGGCATCAAGACCAAGCTGTCTAAGTGTTTTCCAGCTGCATTAGAATAATAAAAAAAAAAAAACTTTTACAAATAAATTTTGGTTCGGAATTGGGAAAGAATTCTCAATACTTTTCGAAATGGTTCTAAATATACTTTACATACTACTGTGCTCAAAAATAGGACCAATTATTTTTTTTTTTCAAAAACTCTATTTATTCTTCCAAATTTATTTCAGCGCCTTCAAAGTCATCCCATCCGGACACAATGCACTTATGGCAACTTTTTTTTTTCCAATCCTCAAAGCATTCTAAAAAGTTATCGGCAAGGATGGCCTTCAAAGTGGGCGCCGATTCCCGTTGAATCTCTTCAATCGACTCAAAATGATGCCCCCGGAGTGGTCTTTTGAGTTTAGGGAATAGCCGGAAGTCGCACGGTGTGAATACGCTGGTTGTGGAACGATTTGGGTTTCATTTTTGGCGAAAAAGTCACGAAGAACCAATGCAGTGTGAGTTGGCGCATTATCGTGATCAAAAACCAAAAGTTGTCTTTCCATAAATGTGACCAAAAGAAATTTTAATTTAAATAATAAAAAAATTAGCACATTGTAGCAACAACACAACTATTTACAATTTTTAGTTATAATAGTCAAATATTTTCTTTTTTTAGCTAATTAATAATTATAGAAAACCACTATTAAACATAAAATACAAATATATATTTATAGTTTGAACAAATACTTCAAGAATTTTAAATTTTAAACTGCATTTAAATTACATTATCTCCTGAAGTTATCATTTTAATTTCACTAAATTTATTTTTGAGAGCAAATTTGTTGGGCGGCAGAGTTTAATAGGCAAATTACATTTAAAAGGAAACATTTATTTGAAATTTTTTTTTTAAAGACTTTTCATTACTTTTGTACTTAGATGTCAATATACAGTAATTCATTCAGATATTTTGTGCCTTTTCTTCGTTTTCAACACATGCGATTTGATGAGGAGTCTGTATCATGATTTTAATTCAAAAATTAGTAATTTATTTAAATGTACCAAAGCAAAAAGTTACAAAAGATGAAAACATTCAGAAACCACTAGGGGGAAGGGGGAAAAAAAATTAATTAATTACAGGGTGGCTACAGAAAATGTGAAAAAGATTTCCTTGACTAAACTTACAACATTTCCTTGACTGAAGGCTCGTTCCCACTGAGGCGTGAAGCGTTGAAGATTCACGCGGCAGGCGAGAAAATTTTTCGACCCCTTCACAGCGAAACTTCAGAAATAGCATTACGCTTAGTCAAGTTCCACTTCGAGTTGAAAGTTGGTCAACTTGAAGAGGTGGATTTCAAACCGGTGTCAGGCGAACGTGGTAAGGCTAGTGATTGGTCAGCGCTTCTCGCGTAAGCGCCTCACGCCTGGGTGGGAACGAACCTTTAAGGCTATTAATTATATCAGTTTCTTGGCTTTCTCCCATCTCAGAATCACACACTGTATGTGTACAATATACGTCAGTAAAAGCATTTTTACCAGATATTTAATATGAAAAAATAATATATTTTTATGAAATTTAATTTAAAAAAAATAGAATGAACATCCTAAAAAATATATTAAAATTCAGTAAACCCCGAAATTATTAAAAGGTCATCACTCTCACTAAAATAAATACAGATTAATTATTTCATTTAAACTATTTTTATTAAGAGGGATTTACATGATTTATTTTAATAATTATCTTCTTTTTAAGAAACTCGTGATAAGAAATAGTGAAGCATCACGAAATGGCTAACTGCAATTCTCCTGAATATGTTTTTTAAAGGATATACAGTACCATTGAATAATTTAGACTTAATACACTTAAAATATATATAAATAATAATTTCGTTAGACGTAATTGTCAGTAATTACATACATAAATAACAAATATATAAGTGACAAATATCAATCAATGCAGATGCTAAAGGATCGTGAAATTATGCTTAAGGAATAAATTACAGTTTAATACACAATAAATAATTAATAATAACAAAATAATAAATAAAATATTAAAATCCTTACTTTTCTAAATTGGCTTACGCAATAGCATGAGAGGGCCTGAATGGCCGAGTGTCTAGCACTCTGACGCTCGGTACCACAGGTTTTGGGTTCGAGTCCCGGCGGTGCCATGGTTGTTTGTAGTGGTTCAGAATCCACTTTAAGCCGTAGGTCCCGGTCTCCTATGACTGTAAGAGCGTCACGGAGCAGAAGTCAGACTTCTACCTACGGGTGTTCCATCAGAACAGAAGCTGCACCCCTCTTCCCTCCTTCCATGAGGGACACGATAACAACAATGGCATGAGTACGAATAATAGCAGGAGTACAACAGAGCACACATAAAAGCAAACATACACACTAGCTAAAAGCAAATTTAAAATGAGATAAATCATAAACTGAACAGTCTGTCATAAAAAATATAAAAAAATTCCAGAAGTAAGGTTTGCCCCAAATGAGTAACGATCCGAGGAGTTGGCAAGCATGTTTGGCTACAAAATCGTTGATTGCTTAATCGCCGATAGTACGCGTGATCGCTTTTGTAATGATTCTACAAAATCGCCGATCGCGCGTGCGTATGCTGACACGAAATGCTCTCTTCGGCAATTTCCCCTGATTTTTAGATATTTTTACGAATTTCCATACCGATAAAAATTAATGACTTTTCCTGATTTTAAGGTTCTGCCGCCACACTGAACTATTTATTTAAAAAGAACCAAAGAAGCTAGAGGAATATAATTATACATTTTAAAAAAAAAAGCTAATATAATAAATTCATAAGAAACGTTGTCATCAGGCTATCATATCATATGATCCATATAAGAACATTTTACAGATAAGGACAAAAACATTAATAATTACAAGAATAAAAAATTAAAGTAGAAAAATATGTTTAGTTATAAAAAAGGACACTATAAGATTAGTACAAATGAAATTAAACAATAATATTTAATTTTAGGTGAAGCAAAACGGAGAAATAGTAATTTCAAAATTACACACACATAGAGTACAAAAAAAAAAAAAAAAAAATGCCATAATGAAATATATGATTTATATTAATGAATTATTGGTGAAGTAATAATTCTTTGTTATTTAGGTCATTGTACAAGATTAGTGTAACTGAAATTAAACATTGATACAATTATAGGGGAGATATATTAAGAATTATTGAAACAATGGAATTATTGCAAAGGGATCTTTCTTTGATAGTTATCTTTTAAACCCGGGGACTGATGGCCGAGTGGCTAGCGCTCTGGCTCTCGGTACCATAGGTATCGGGTTCAATCCCGGCGTTGCCCATGGGTGTTCGTAGTGGTTCGGAATCCACTTTAATCCGTTCCCAATAGGATCGTAGAGCGTTGCGGGGGCATTGTTACTCTGCGTCCGTGGCTTATCTTCAAGTTACACGCGCCCCTGGGTAATGCAAAGTGAGTACGTCTGTGCAGCGCTGCCTTAAGGAATCCAAGACCAAGCTGTCTAAGTGTTTGCCAGCTTCATTAGAACAAAAAAAAAAAAAAAAATCTTTTAAGCCCAATCCAGGATAGGAGTAAAGGCTCGTGCCCACTGAGGCGAGAAGATGCAAGCGAAAACATTTGACCAATCACTAGCTTCACCACGTTCGCCTGAAACCGGTTTGAAATGCACCGCTCCGAGTTTGACGAACTTTCGCGGAACTTCACTAGGTGTAATGCTATTTCTGACGTTTCGCTGTGAAGGGTTGAAAAAATTTCTCGTGTAGCGACACCTATTGATGGAAAATGGAATACACATTGAACGACTTCTACTTTCACTGTTAAAAGGGAATTTCCCCGCTAGAATGAAAACAGAACGTAGTTGGCGTTTGAAGAAATGGAATAAAGATGTAAATGTGAAAATTGATTATCGTCTTTTATTTTGCCGTCTGGATTTTAATAACACTACGCAACCTTTACAAAGCCGCCACATACTTGGTGACCCGTGAATTGTTTGCAAACTGTGATTTATTTACAAAATGACTGAAACAAATGGATCGGCGAAAAAAGATGAAGTAGCGCGGGTAAGTGTCAAAATACCTCCTTTTGGGCAGAAAAACCAGAAATATGGTTCTTTCAAGTTGAAGCACAATTTTCAATTTGTGGAATAACAGCCGAGGATACAAAATTCAACTACTTAGTTTCGCAATTAGAACCGAAATTTGTTGAAAGTTTGTGGGACATTATAAGTGATGATAATAGAACAAAATACACCGCTGCTAAAGAACGTTTGCTGAATACTTTTAAAGAAAGCGAAAATAAGCGCCTTCAGAGACTACTTACAGGACTTGACTTGGGAGATCTTAAACCCAGTCAACTTTTACAAAAAATGAGAAACCTGGCTACTGATGGAATTACTGACAAAGTGCTAACAACATTATTTCTACAAAAAATGCCTGATTCCGTGCAGAATATTTTACTAGTTAGTGATGAAGGAATTGAGAAACTCTCATTAATGGCGGATCGTATTCTTGAAATGCAACCAAAACAAGAACTTCACTGCGTAAGCAATGATGTTTCATCAGGATCAGATGCCATAACTGCGTTACAACAACAAATTGCATCTTTGGATAATAAACTTGAAAAACTGAGTGTCACAAGGAACTCTCGTTCCCAATCAAGACATAGAGGTCGATACTCTTCTTCTCATCGAAGTAAGTCTCGCAATCGCTATTATAATCCTTCTGGCAAATACTGTTATTACCATTTTCGTTTTCGAGAAAAATGTTTTCCTGATAAATGCCAAGCTCCATGTGCATGGAAAAATAATCCTTCGGAAAACCAGAATCAGCAACAGAATTAACGGCAGACTCTGCTGCTGAAAATACAACACATTGCCGTCAATTCCGTCTATTTGTCAACGACAAAAAAACGGGTTTACGCTTTTGGTTGACAGTGGAGCGGACGTAAGTCTTATTCCTTATACTTCTAAACACAAATTTATTAGTGACTATAAATTATATGCTGCAAATAATACTGCAATCGATACTTTTGGTACAGAAATTTTAAATCTTGATCTAGGTTTGCGCCGAGAATTTCAATTCCGTTTATTGTGGCTAAAATTAGTAAACCTATACTAGGTGCAGATTTTTTAAATAAGTTCAATTTATTAATTGATATCAAGCATAAAAGATTAATTGATGGTGTAACTAACCTTGCAGTTTATGGTGACATTGCACCTATCTCTATTAATGAAAGTGTAAATACAACGAGCAGCTTATGTAAATATTCTGATTTATTTTCTATGTATCCCAATATAACAAAACCAAATTTTCTTGTTTCAAATGTTAAACATAATGTAAAACATCATATTATAACTAAAGGACAACCTATAAATTGTAAAAGCAAGACAATTAGATCCAAAACGGTTGGAAATTGCTAAAAGAGAATTTAAATATATGCTAGACAATAACATTATTAGTCCATCTAGCTCAGAATGGGCAAGTCCATTACATATAGTAACAAAGAAAGATGGTTCTTTTCGTCCGTGTGGTGATTATAGAAGATTGAATGATTTAACTATACCTGATCGATATAACATACCTCGAATCCAGGATTTTCAACATATTTTAACTAATAAAACTATATTTTCTAAAATTGACATTACTAAAGCATATTATCACATTCCTGTAGCAGATGAAGATAAGGCAAAAACTGCCATCATCACACCTTTTGGACTTTATCAATTCAATGTGATGAGTTTTGGTCTCAAAAATGCCCCTGCAACATTTCAAAGGTTTATAAATGAAGTTCTTTATGGTCTAGACTTTGTGTTTCCATACTTAGATGATGTGTTGATCGCCTCTTCTTGCGAGGAAGAACATCGTTCACATCTTAAAATAGTTTTCCAGCGCTTAGATAAATATGGTCTACGGATTAATGTTAGCAAATCAGTTTTGGGAGTACCTGTAATAGATTTTTTTAGGCTATCAAATATCTGCGGAAGGCTCACAACCTCAACCTCAAAAGATCAAAGCTATCATAGAATATCCATTGCCAGAAACTATGCACGAATTACGTTCCTTCTTAGGAATGATCAATTTTTATCGTAATTATATAAATAATGCCGCAAAAACTCAAGCCCCTCTACATGAACTTTTGAAAGGATCTACAAAAAAGATCGACGCCAAATACCATGGACCGATGAAACTAGACAAAGTTTTGAAAAATGCAAACAAGATGTTGCTCAAATAGCGTTAATGGCATATCCCAATTCAGATTACCCTCTGGCACTTCTCACAGATGCATCTGATTGGGCTATTGGATCAGTTATTCAACAAAAAGAACCAAATGGATGGAAGCCAATTGCATTTTTTTCTAAAAAACTTAATGATGCTCAGAAAAATTACAGCGTTTACGACCGTGAACTTTTGGGTATATATTTATCCATTAAACATTTTAAGCATTTACTTGAAGGTCGAGATTTCGATATTTATACTGATCATAAGCCGTTAACATTCGCTTTTAAGCAAAACAATGATAAAGCCTCCCCAGACAACTAAGACACCTACAATATATCTCACAATTCTCTACTAACCTATACCATATCAGTGGTCGAAACAATGTGGTAGCAGACAGACTGTCTAGAATTGAGAACATCGATTCACCTATTGTTGATTATGACTTGATAGCAGATGCACAAATTAATGATGATGAATTGCAAGAATTGAAATTACATTCCAAATCATTACATTTTAAAGAACACCAATTGCCATCAGGAAAGCTCTTGCATTGTGATACCTCTACTTCCAGTATCAGACCATTCATACCAAAAAATTTTCGAACGACAATATTTAATATAATTCACAGTTTAGCTCATTCTGGAATTCGAACTACTGTAAAAGAAATAACTAAAAGATTCATTTGGCCAAATATGAAAAAAGATGTTAAACAGTGGACTCAAACTTGCATCAACTGTCAGAAAAATAAAATAACTAAACATACAAAATCAGAATATTCACAATTTCAAGCACCAGATGAGAGATTTAGTGTCGTTCATATAGATTTAATTGGACCTTATTCACCTTCTAATGGATACACATACTGCTTGACGTGTATTGATCGGTTTACCTCTTGGATGGAAGTGGTACCGTTATCAAATATCACTGCAGAAAGTATAGCAAAAGCTTTTTATGAGCATTGGATTACCCGATTTGGTGTACCTACTTGTGTTATTACTGACAGAGGCACTCAATTTATTTCAGAACTATTTCGAAGTTTAGCTGCGCTATGTGGTGTTAAAGTAAACCATACGTCTTCTTACCATCCTCAGAGTAATGGAAAAGTTGAACGTCTTCACCGTACCTTGAAAACAGCTATTAGATGTCATAACAACGTTCGTTGGACGGACACATTACCAACGGTTCTTATGGGTTTGCGAGCTGCTCTACATGAGGACTGTAAGTATACAATAGCTGAAATGGTTTATGGCAAAACTATTAAATTACCAGGCGAATTCTTTGAAGAATCCAGATTGCCAATATCTGATGATAATTTTGTAAGCAATCTCCGAAAACAGATGGCCGACTTAAAACCATACCAATCAAAAACAAATGTCAACAAAAGATCTTCATTCCAAAAGATTTGTACACATGCTCACATGTGTTTCTGCGAATTGACAGAGTTAAAAAACCTTTAGAACCCCCATATGAAGGACCCTATTTGGTATTGCAAAGATCCCCTAAAAACTTTCTTCTATCAATTAAAAATAAACAAGTTAATATTTCCGTGGATAGATTAAAACCGGCATATGTGTTACAACCTAATGAACATCTGAATCCAACGTCATCAAATGATCATACATCTGTGCCGAGTGAGCAAACATTTATACCAAGTCAGCAAGTTGCACAACCAAATACAACAACACGTTGTGGAAGACAAGTAAAACTTCCTGTTCGTTTCAATGACATTATTGAATTTTCTTCAAAATTATAATTCGTCCATGTCCATTTTAAAAATTAACTTGATTTATTGTATGTAAATTTTTATATGTAATTGTATTTGTAATTATTTTGTGCAATTTAAATTTGTATCAATGTGTATTTGTTCGCCATTATTTGTATAGATATATTAATTCTTCTACCATTTTCAAAGTAACGTAACTTTGTTACTGGTAGGGGAGTGATGTAGCGACACCTATTGATGGAAAATGGAATACACACTTGAACGACTTCTACTTTCACTGTTAAAAAAGGGAATTTCCCCGCTAGAATGAAAACAGAACGTTGTTGCTATTACGTATTCTCGTTGGCGTTAGAAGAAATGGAATAAAGATGTAAATGTGAAAATTGATTATCGTCTTTTATTTTTGCCGTCTGGATATATCAGCCAAGCTAATTTTTAAATACTAAACATGCAATAGTGAAAGCAGACGATTCTACAACTAATAGTTTCTAATACGGTTTCTGTTTTTAACGTAACGTAACGGTAGGTGTTTAGTTGGAGTACCAAGGAATTTCCCGTACCTCCTTATCAATAATTACTATTAAAAACATAATTTTAACATCCAAAAGATGAGCTAAAGAAAAGAATATAAACGAGCCCATGCTCGGAGAGAATTTACAGGAGTAAAAGGTTAGTAAAAACAAAATTTAAAATAATAGTTCACAAAAGTATTTAAAAATAAAAACTGTGGCAATTAAAAAAGAGTAAAAAATAACCGTTACGAAACCACGAAAACTTCTGGCTGGCTGAAGAGAAAGAGAAAAGGAAAGGGGGAGGGCAGAGTTATAAGCAAACCAAAATTAATTCATTCCGAAGTTCAGCGTTGGAGCGACCTTGAAGAAAAAGAGCGATTCCGAAGCTATCAAAATAAACTACGATGAAAAAAATGGTTTTTTTTTTTTTTTTTTTTTTTTTTTGAAAAACGGTGAATGAAGTTCGCATTTACTGTTTTTTAATTATAAAAATATATTCAATGTTTTGTTGGTAATTAAAATGTTCTACCACAGCAAAACCAGATTACTTATTCCGGCTTTTGAAGGACACATTTTCGGTTAAAGTTTTCAAGAATAATCTACTTATAAAATGCATTAATGATATTCTTTATTAGTGAATATTTTTATTATATTATAAAACTCATTTCTTTTCTTTCTTTTTTTTTTTTTTTTAAATAGTGGAAATACTTTCAAACTTCTCGCCAGCATATTAAGATTAAAAAAAAATAATAATAGAAAAAATCGTAGTATTTTCTTCGTCGTGAATTATAAAATTGAATTTTTCAGAAAAACCTTTCTGCAGAAATATTTACAGTTTGATCTTAGACACATCATTGTTAGAAATACATTTTTTAAAAACATTTTTTTTTCTGAGAAAAATGCTCATTTGTACTAAGTTGCATTTCCTCCACTAAAATTCTATGAGTCATTTTGATTTATATTTCTCCTTTTTCAGGTTATCTGGAATAAAAAAATTGTTATAAGATTTTGTTCTTGAAAATGTGAATAAATAAATTAGAAATACAAATATGCTCATTTTAAAATTGTATGATAAATTATAGAAAAAAAAAAAAAAATTCCTCGAAATTTTTTTACGAAACTTTATACTGGTTTTAGAAAAAGCAAAATATTTCTTATACGAAGCACTTTTTCTCAGAAAATCAGCAATTTATAAATCCAAACATATAAGCAATGGTTTATATAATATATTTGTATTATTCAAACCACTTTTTTTTTCCTCTAATAATGTCTTCAATTTTTTAATAGTTTAGGATTAATCGAAAAGGTATAAATTCTTTTTGGTTTTTTCTTTATATTTTCCTGTCTTTCCCCACTCTCTATCTGATCTAGTCAGGATTTTCCGAAAAATTCCCGAAATTGCTTAGTGAACAACATGTATTTGAAGAACCAAGAGGAAGAAAAGGCTGTGGGTGGAAATTCATTGAAAAACCCGGGGTGAAGTTGAATACCCTGAAGGAGAGACCGGATATAGTGAAGGGAGGGGGGGGAGGGTACTCAGTACTCAGCATTCTTATTAGAAAGAAGTAGGGGAAAGTGGATTGAAAAAGTACAGAAAACGGCTGCAAATAATCCTTTCTCGATATTCAAAATATACTTTTCATTCAGTACTTGTTCATGGTTATTAATAGCTAAAAATAAAATTTTCACTTAAACTGCATGATTCCGTTATCTAAATAAATGTTCATTGTGGCAATGGGAAACGTTTACATGTCCAAGTTCGCTTTTTTTTTTTTATGGTATTGCATCTACAGACAGTGAATATAAGAAAATTATTTGGATTTGTACTTAATAAGGTAACAACCATCCGTTGACTTTGGCCTTCCTTCTGTCGGGGAGATTCATTGTGATTTCCTGAGAGAAAAATTCAAGTTTTACACCTACATTAGATAAGGGACGAAATTATGATCAAATTAATATAATGTTTACTTGTATTTTCATTTTTTATACTGGTAGTTATGCTTAGACTTTAACAAATTTTACTTCCAGGAATAATTATTTGTAAACTAAGAAAATTTTATTGTTAAATATGTTTCAAATTTTGCGTAAATTGTGTAACAAAAAATAAATTGTATATATATATTATTACAGCAACAACAAAAAAAAATAACATTCATAATCTGATGATGATGAATGAAGTGGTATATGGGGATGTGAAGCAGCAAGGACTATAATCCCCTAATCACTATACATATGAACAGTTTTTCCTTATTTTTAATATGTCATTCTCCACAACGCTCTACGATCGTGTTAGACCGGGACCTACGGTTTAAAGTGGAATCCGAACCACTACAAACATCCATGGCACCGCCGGGACTCGAACCCGAAACCTGTGGTACCGAGCGCCAGAGCGCTAGCCACTCGGCCATTCAGGCCCTCATAATCTGATGTTTGTATTGAAAGTAGAAACTTACACATCTTTAATATTTTACTGTTCACAACATGTAGAAAAATTAACTCACCTAAAAGCAATGTAAACAAATAATTTCAACATAATTTTTTTTTAAAATGCACATATATTATAATTTTTCAATATTTCATCATGAAAAAAAAGGAAAAAAAAAAATTAATTTGAAATGCAGCTAAATAAAACTTAGAAATTATAATAATTGTTAATAATTGAAGTTAAAACATAATAAATAAATGTGGGGAGGATTATTTTCTGTAATGCATTCCATTTGAAATATGGTGAGAAACTTCGAAATCTTATTATATTCACTTAGATTGAAAAAAAAAAACAACAACAAAATAATAATAACAACCTTCATAATCTGAAGTTTATATTGAATGTAGAAATTTACACATCTTTAATATTTTACTGTTCACAACATGTAGAAAAAGGAACTCGTCAAAACACAATATAAATTAATACTTTTCAACATATTAAAAAAAAAAAAAATTACACTTTTAAATTTGAAAGCATTCTTCACAAGATGCTTGACAAAAAGGTCATTATTATCAAACACTATTTTGAAGATTTGTTCTTATATAGAGTGACAATATTTGAAAATTAAAATTAACACTTAATAAAGCCATTAAATGTCAATGTGAATAAATGCACAATTATTATCATCAGCATCGTTTTGTTATAAATTATTGGAAAAAGTGCAGTTACTGTTCAACAGAATGTTAAATTATAATTTTTCTATTACTCTATCTTATGTTTCTAATAGAGTTATAAGGTACTGTTGGAAAATAAGATTAATGATTTAAATATTTGTTTGAGATTGAGAATTACACAGGTTGCCGCAAGAGATTCTTAGTATACTAGACTCACAAGAGACAAAAAGGTGAAAAATATCCTTCAAATATTGTATCAGCATCTATTTTTGCTACCAAATAAAACCTGATCATATGATAGCAATTTTTTGTTATTGAAAGAAGAAACTATTTTTTTCTTTATGGGAACAAACTTAGTGTTATTCTTGTATGTCATTATATTGCTGTTAAAATGCTTGCACATTTTTTGTATTTAAATTATCAAATTTAATTATGAATAAATCGTTGATTAATTTATATGAAAAGAGATATTTTTTATATTATTGCAGAGTAATGAATTATTCTATTTATTTCTTAAAAGCTTTTAGAGACATTTTTTTTTAACCTTACAATGATTATTATGTATATTTCTATACTTGTCATTAGTTCTAAAAGTTTTTTTTTTTTAATTTTTTTTTTTATTGGAACCATCAATTTAATTAAATCTGAATTTTTTATTATTGCATTCCATTATTAAAGAAAAATTACAATCACTTCATTTTATTGCCTTGTAATTTTTTTTTCCTTTAATTTCGAAGTGATTGAATGAGTGAAATTTATGCATGCTGAAACGTTTATTTTTTTCTGGTATTTTAAAATTTTTTGCAGATGTATTATTAATAAATTTGTATGGTTTTCAGAGATTAAGTGTATTATAATTATGTTAATTGTAAAACAAAAAAAATAAAACATGTCTGGATTTAGAATATTTTTTAGAAATTACTAAATCATTTACATCAGTTGTAATTGAAAATTATATTTTATTTCATACTGCTTTAGTAAATTTAAAAGTAAATGTGTATATTTCTTATGGAAATAAATTTGGTTTTTAAGGCCTGCTGCAGAGTTAAAGAAAATTCAACTCCATAATATATTTAAAAACAATAAATTTTGGAACTTAGAACAATGCTTAAAATTGTATTAAAATTTGATTTTTGAAGCAGTTTTTCTTATACTTCAATATATTCAAAGATATTTCTAAGAAAAATTTGCATAATGACACGGCAGTTATTTTATAGTTGATTCAATGCAAATGATACCTTGAAAAAGAAAAGAAATCAAAGTCAAACATATTTCATTTGTGAATTGAAGTCTACTAAATTTCATGTATTGTATGATCTGCAAGATAAAAATTAAAATTTGTCTGTTTATGCTGTTCAAATGTTAATCTGTAATTAATGGCCATTTTTATTGGATATTTAAAATTAGATGTTTTATTATGTAAATGAATTTACCGTATTATCTTAAAATGTGATTAAACATCAATATATAAATGTACATTGATTTAGTATATTAAAAAATGTTTTGATTACTTTCTATTCTGTTTAGTATAACTTTTTTTGATGTTTTTTATAATGACTATGTGAAGTTTTTGTTTATATTATTATCAAAATAAAATCTTATAAGTCCTTAATCAATGTAAAACATTTTGTATCATAGATATTATAATAAACATCTTTATTTTTTAAGCATGAGTAAATACATATCAGCAAATTAAAAAAAAAAAAAAATTAAATTAATGCTTTTAACTTAATTATTAATATATGACAAAAAAACAATAACATAAAAAATTACATGCCATTAATAAAATTTATCATTGTTCCCACACAACTGCAATAAAATGAAATAGAATGTTTATGAGATGTTAGATAAATAAAATTTCTTTGTTTATCAATTTACCATTGTAAAAAAAACCCATTGTACATGTATTGGCTAAAAAGTTGCAGTATTTACAATTTGCAAGCATGGTCTTAGTATATTTTTCCTATTATTACTGGCATTATTTCCTATTATATGTTTTTAATTTGGTGTCCACAAATGTATTTTATGTTTATTGACTCTAAATTTATGAGACCATAATACTTATTTTAACCTGAATATTAGATCATGCTATGCTGCTTTGTAGTAAATTTCCCAATTGTGGCATTGTAATGTTTCTTGCAAACTATTTTTGATGCAAATGTTTTTTTTTGTATTAATTATTTATACTAAATGTTAATATTTTTGGTATCTGTTTCAGATTTTGTTTTATGTTTTAACCCCTTTGCACTCAGAAGTTTTTTTCATTCGTATTACCAGCAACTCGAAGCGATTTTAGTGAAAAGATCATATTCACATGCAAGTTTGGTATACGCATTAAAAGAAATGCATTATTTATATTGTTATTTGCATTGTCTCCGTAGTGGAGCCCTCGAGCTTGAAGACAAATTTTAAATGGCTCTGCTCCAGAGCCCTCGAGTGCAAAGGGTTAATATATAAATGTCGAATGAATTGCCTTCATCTGCTTAAGTTCAAGAATTTGTTCATGTAAGTTATTTAGCAATTTTGAAAAGCATGCTTGTTATCTTTTATTTTATGTATCAAAAGTTTTTTTTTTGTCTTAACAAGACTTTGTTGATAAATTTTAGTGTACATTCAAATTTTATAAATATTCTACATGTTTAAAATTTGGCATTTTGGCTCTCTTTAAATTAACATTTTGGGAGAGATTCCAATTTAAAAACAATTTCTTGGAATATCATTACTAAACACAAAAGTTTTATGTGTGTAAAAATATTTTAAAGAACTGTTTTTTTTGTTTTTTTTTTTTTTAATTTCATTTATGTGACATCCAAATCCTAATATTCACTAATCATATAAACGTTAAAAATCATACTGAAGTTAATTTTGTTTGTTTAATTTTTCATTATTCTTCCTCCTTGATAAATAAATATTTCAGCATATATTTTTTAATATTAACTGTACAATCATTCTTGCTGATTTGAAAACATTTATTGTTTGAATATCTATAATATTAATTTCTGTATTTATAGTCATTCAGTCTATTTTAAAAATGCAATCACCAAATGTGTATTAAATTTTGGATTTCTTTTTCCCTTCAGTCCAACACTATTTTGATTTTTGATAAATTACTCTGTACTGTCTTAGAATTTAAATCAGTTCATTTCTAAATTTTATCATCATAGTCAAATCAAATAATATAAAATTGACATAAAATAACAAATGTTTTTATAAATTAAAACGTATAGTATGTGTAAAAATAATGGAATTATAAAAACAAAAGTTCAAAAAGTGTGGAGAGGTTAGAATAATGTATTTCAATATGTAATCATTGAATTTCTGGCAATGTGGGGCTGAGCTCGGTATTCTGCTTCAAATCTGTAGTATATTTTTCTCTGGGAAATTTTGGTGTAATTTAATTCTAAAACTAATATATATTTTTATTATAAGAAGGAATAAATAAAAAGAAGAAAAAATAGGCTATAAAGTGTAAATATAAGAAATAAAATGATGAAAAATTGAATTGCAAATAAATACAACTAGCTATACTGCTATAAAATGGGAAGGCAAGTCATGTCATATGTTGATGTTTGTTGAGTGATACAAAATCTGGAGATAAAGTCATATGTCTTAATATTCTTTTTAAACGATAAAATTAATAGCTCGTGTTACAGTATTCTTGATTTCCTCTTTCTCATATCTGATGATTATTAAAATATGAAAAAATTTTTTAAATATTCTGTTTCAAGTAATTTAAAATTTTTGCTATATTAGTTGAATTATTTAAAAGAAATTTTTCATTTTATTTATGGTGAATTAAATGACATTAATACATTAATTTTTGGAATATTCGAGTAAATGTCTTTACATCACTTTTAAATGATCCTTTTATATGCACACTTTTTTCTATATTTTTGATCTTTTCAATGCATAATATGTTAATTTTTATTGTTATAGAACAATAACTACCTTTTGTAATGAATAAATGTCAGTTATTGGCAATCCACAGCACAGTTAAGAAGTGGAACTAGATTTTTGCAAGGTATGTCAAATAAAACAAATAGATTAGCCCATTTTGTAACAAAGTTATAAATAATTTTAAAATTGAACTACCCAAACTACACACTCTGGATTATTAGTTGTAAATTACAAAGATGCTTGAAATGATTTCATGTTTTTTTATGTGCTTCTTCACATATTTAAATATTGAATCAATCTCCATTTGTGATGTTGAAGTTTAAATGACATTTATTCTTTTCAACATTTATCCTTTGTATGTTCAACACTTTAAACTTTTTGGCATATTTGAAATCATTGAAGTTCAATTCATTTTAAATGGTATTATATTGTAATAATAATAATAAAAAATTATTTAAAATTAAAAATAATTTTATAAATTATTTAAAATTAATTATTTGTAAATTTTATATATATTATGTACTTCCATAGTTATATTTCTCCATTTATAATTTTTAGATATTTCCAATTTCTTGAGGAATAATTTTCTTATTATTGACTGATTATTTGTCTTTTGTTTAATTTTCATACAAATCATATAATTTCATTTATCTATTGTCTACTGATATTCCTTTCAAAATTGATCTCATATGTATTTATTTGAGTAATTAAAATAAATAATGGCTTAATTTTCATGAAAAATAGATAGAACGTAAAAAGGAATTTTGCTTGTGGTGTTTTTTTGGTTATTGATTGATATATTTTTACTCTGAAATTGTTTTGCTTCATTCTTGTCATGTTAAATAATATATGTTTTATATATGCTACAGTATGTTCCATATGCTTTTAAGGACAGTTCTATTATTTTCTTTCTGTTCTTTCACACTTTTTTAAAAAGTCATGTAATTAACCATGTTTATTTTGAAACATTGATAAAGCCCCACATTTTGAAATGCATTGGCCATGACTGGATTATAAAGAAAATATAAAATTCTGCAATTTTCAACCACAAATATGTTCGAGACTAAATGAAAAAGTAAATTGACCATAAAAATAAATAATCAGCCAAGTATCATACTTAATTCTTAAGTTATAATTATTTTAAGTATTTTTTTTTATTCTGTTTCCTATCAAAAAAAATTAGGGTGTTGCCTTTTATAGAAATACGAGTTTTCCTGAAACAAATTAATTTTATATATTACATAGCATTTTCCTTTTTTGAAGAATGTTATGATCATTGATTGTTAATTTGTTTTTATACTTGTTTTCAAATAATTTTTGCTATATTTAAATATATATTATATATATGTTACTATCGGCAAATTTTGTTTTAATTAACATCCTATCTAGAGCTAGACAAGAATTCCATTGTTTATGTGCTTTTTAATTTTTTCTCCATATAATTTATTCTATTAATAATGAAACAAACATAAAAAAATGTTGTTTTGAAAATGTTAAAAAAAAAGTTATTTCTGTGATGTTCTTATCTTAATTGTAAAATTCCATTTCTGAAGTCTCAGAACTATTTAAATATTCTCGCCATCATAATTTGCTATATTTAATTTGAAATTGAGTAATTCCTTTGTGTAAATTTCTCTGAATGTTATCATCTCAAACAACATTCATCCTGGTTCTACCAAAATCTGACTGACTCAATTACTTTTCATTTTTAGCTGGAGTGCATTCATTTCATACATTCATTTTCATTTAGCATTTCATGACTTTCTCTTAACTATTATATTTTGTGGGTTTCTTAAAAACGTATTGTTTCATATGTTTGTCTAAAATTATCATTATTTGAACATATTCCCTTTCTTTACCTTTTCTTGTAATTATTTAATTACTTTATAACACAATTTTCAAAATTGTTTCATTTGGTATACATTTAATTCATTCATAATAGAATATAAATGTTAGTTTGCAAAAAATAATAGATCCCCCCCCCAAAAAAAAATAAATAAATAAAAAAAGATTCTAGGCATGCAGTCAGCCTTTGTTTTTTTTTAGCATGTCTTGATTTTTAATGAATTATTGATTCCCTTCCTGTCAATGCTTTTAAGAATTCTACTTATTTTATTCTAAACTATATATTTTATATTTCTTACACTCTGTTACATTTACCCTATTTCTAGAATCAAATTAGAAATACCACAATTTTCTATTATAATCATTCTAACATTCTGTTAAAAGTGAAGAGAATAAATATTCCATTTTATTAAATAGTATTAAAGAATTACCACTTTTAAATGATTTGGACCAAATCTGAATTCAAACACATAGAGAAAATTCCATGTTTTTAGACAAAGAAATTTATTTTTTAATTTTAGTTTTTTTTACTTTACATATTTAAGTACTGAAGATATAATCACTAGATGTACATAAGATTTTAAAGAAATCATTTTCATTTTCTTTTATAGTTCATCACGTTAAATAAGTCACATAAGATACACTTAATTTTAAATGCTATATTTTTTAATATTACAGTAACAAATTCTAAATTTTTATTTTTTAGGTATGTAGTTTCAGGTGACCAATTACAATTTATGTGTATCTTTTTTTCAGTTTTTTTACTTTACCTCCCTTCCTTGTTTTAGCTGAATACTATGTCATTTTAAACCTACAATAAGATGTTTGCCCAATGTTTTCTTTGCTCATATTTCTATTTAATTTAATAAATTGTTAAAGCTTTCAAAATTGCTTTGCTTAACATTAATTTAATTTAAATTGTAAAATAACAGATGGATACATTTTATATCAAAATGATAAATGTATGTGTTATGAAAGTGTTGCATGAGTTCATTTTGTTAGTGGCCATGATTGCTTTACATTTACATCTGAGATTATATTGTAGGCAGAAACAGTTATTTTATATGTACATCTTCTTTTCTGTTTTTCACTTGTCTCGTGTCATGTTAATTTTTTTTTTTTTTTAGTATGGCATCAAATATTTCCTTAAGTTTTTATGCATGTTTATGGGTTCAGTTCTTACCCAGGTTTTAAAAGATTGTTTCATTTTAGAAGCCGAATTTTTTTGATTCTGTATTATACTATGCTGTGTATTATAGGCTGGATTTTATCGTCATTCAGTGTAGATAGAATTTAAGCACTTGCTATGTTCTTAATTATTGTATTATTTACTTCATGAATTCTGATTTCTTATATTTTTCTGTTGGAATTTAAGTATACTAAGCAGTAATCTGAAATTTGTACTTTATTTTTATTTGTATTGACAAGAATTTACAGAATAAATTTATTTTGCCACATTTTCATGTGTAATATTTAATATAGAGGTCCTTATAAATTTTCTGGTATTCTTCATTTATGAATGTCAGAAAAAAATAATTCTATTGATTCACTTTTAAATTATTTCATTTAAAACAACTAATTTACCAAATTTTTCAGTTATGCATTTATAAGAATTTAAATTTAATGTTAAGTATTTAAACCAATTTAGTTATTTTCTGTTAGTAACAAACATGATCTTTTTCAAAATATATGAGATAAAACATAGTCTAATTCTTAAAATACAATTGTTCGAAATTAAAATAGATACAAAAAGCTTGATAACCCAAAGAAAAACACGATGGGAGGGGCTGGACTTTACATCCCGGTTTTGTTACTGACAAAAAGCCTGTTATATGCATTTATTGGCCATTTCTATTCAAAGAACCTTCCCTCCTATTACAAACAATTAAAAGCAAACAGTTTAGTTTGTCTCATATATTTTTACAAGATTTATTATATAAATTCATTCAAAATATCATCTACCAAATAAAAAATATCTGATACCCCTCTGCAAAATAGTTATTCTCGACATGTTCTATAAAATGTCACTTAATTTTAAAAACTTAGAATGTTTCTAAAATTTATTCTACAGAAGGATAAACTTGTAAAACACAAACAAGTGTTTTGATTTTTAAAAATTGTGGTATTTGTTGATTATTTTTCTGAAACTTTTGTAATTTTAAAAAGTACTAAAAGAAAAGCAAATAAAATTGCATTATCATAAACAAAATAAATTATTATAATTTTTTGAAGTACACCATTTCCATTTAACAGAATTCCACAACCAAGAAGTAGTTTCTGAATTTGTGCTGATATATGTTTGTGAGATAGAGTAAATTTTGTGATGTGTATAATAAATAATTAAGAAAGTTTCAATTTATACTAGTTTTTTTTAAAATATAAGTTTTGTTGATAACCAATCTTGTCTTATAATATGCTGTATATTACATAAAAGAGTATAAAAAGAATATAAGAAAATTATAAAATAATTTTAAGTATTATATTTTCTCAGTTACTTAACCACCTTTAAATTAACATAATCATTCAGCATTCTTTAAAATGGCTGCAAATAATTATTTCCTGATTCAAAATATACTTTTCATTCAGTAGTTGTTCATGATGATTAGTAAGCTAAAAATAGACATTTCTATTAAACTGCATAAATCGGTTATCTAAATAAGTGTTCATTGGGGCAATGGAAAATGTTTACATGTCCATGTTCACTTTTTTTTTGATGGTATTGCATATACAGACGAATAACTGTGGTGAAGCAAGTATTCAATATAAGAAAATTATGTGCATCCATACTTTATAATGTAACTGGCATCTGTTGTCTGTGACTTTCATTCTGTTGGTATGTTTCATTGTTTATATGTGATTTACTAAGAGAAAAATTCAAGTTTACACTAACATTAGATAAGGACTGACTAATTATGATTAAATTAACAAATTAATATAATGTTAACTTGTATTTTCATTTTATGCTGGTGGTTATGCTTAGACTTTAACAAGTTTTATTTCCAGGAATAATTATTTCTAAACTAAGAAAATTTTAAATTGTTAAATATATTTCAAATTTTTGCATACATAGTGTAATAAAAAATAAATAGGTATATATACTATCTTGTTCAATATTTCATCATGAAAAAAAAAAAATGAATATGAAATATTGATAAATCTAAGCAAATAAAAGTTAAAAGTTATAATACTTGATAGAATTATTCTTAGAAGGATGCAATGAAGTTAAAACACAATAAATAAATGAGAGGAGCGTTATTTTCTGTAGTCTATTCAATTTGAAATGCGGTGAGAATCTTGAAATCTTGTTATATTCACTTAGATTAAAAAAAGAAAAAAATAATAAATAAATAACCTTCATAATCTGAAGTTTATATTGAATGTTGAAATTTATACATCTTTAATATTTTACTGTTCACAACGTATAGAAAAAGGAATTCATCGAAACACAATATAAATGAATACTTTCAACATATTTTTTAAAAAAAGAACTACACTTTTAAATTTGAGAGCATTCTTCCCAAAATGGTTGACAAAAAGGTCATTTTTGTCAAACACTATTTTGAAGATGATTTGTTCTTATATAAAGTGACAATATTTGAAAATTAAAATTAACACTTAATAAAACCATTAAATGTCAATGAGAATAAACGCACAATTATTATCATCAGCATATTTTTGTTGTAAATTATTGGAAAAAGTGCAGTTACTATTCAACAGAATGTTAAACTTTAATTTTTCTATTACTCTGTCTTATGTTTCTAATAGAGTTCTGAGGTACTGTTGGAAAATAAGATTAATAATTTAAATATTTGTTTGACATTGAGAATTACACATGTTGTCTGCAAGAGATTCTTAGTATACTAGACTCACAAGAGACAAAAAGGTGAAAAATATCCTTCAAATATTGTATCAGCATCTATTTTTGCTACCAAATAAAACCTGATCATATGATAGCAATTTTTTGTTATTGAAAGAAGAAACTATTTTTTCTTTATGGGAACGAACTTAGTGTTATTGTTGTATGTTATTATATTGCTGTTAAAATGCTTGCACATTTTTGTATTTAAATTATCAAATTTAATTATGAATAAATCGTTGATTTATTTATATAAAAAGAAATATTTTCATATTGTTGCATAGTTATGAATTATTATATTTATTTCTTAAAAGCTTTTAGAGAAATTTTTCTAAACCTTACAATGATTACTATGTATATTTCAATACATGTCATTAGTTCTAAAAAAATTTTTGTATTGGAACCATCAATTTAATTGAATCTGATTTCTTTATTATTGTATTCCATTATTAAAGAAAATTATAATCATTTCATTTTATTACTTTGTGATTGTTTTCTCCCTTAATTTCGAATATGTGGAATTGATTGAATGAATGAAATTTATGCATGCTGAATCGTTTTTTTTTTCTGGTATTTTAAAATTTTTTGCAGATGTATTATTAATAAATTTGTTTGGTTTTCCGAGATTACATGTATTTTAAATATATTAAGTGTAAAAAAAAAAAAAATGTCCCGGTTTAGAATATTTTTTAGAAATTACTAAAATCATTTACTTTCATTGTAATTAAAAATTGCATTTTATTTCATGCTACTTTATTAAATTTCAAAAATAAATGCACACAAGACTACATTTCTTAAGGAAATAAATTTGTTTCTAAGGGCTAGTGCAGGAAGCGGAAGCAGTTTAAGACAACTTAACTCCATAATATAATTAAAAAGTCAATATTTCATTTGATGTATGGCCTGCAATATAAGAATAAAAATTTGTCCTTTTATGCTATTCAATTATTAATGTGTAATTGATGGCATTTTTTATTGAATATTTAAAATTAAAAGTTTTATTGTGTAAATGAATTTAAGGTATTACAGTAAAGTGTGATGAAATATTAGGATATAAATTATATTGATTTAGTTATATCAAAAAATGTTATGCATAATTTCGATTACTTTCTATTCTGTTTAATATAGCCTTTTTTATATTTGTATATATTGATTACGGGTATTATATTATTATTGAATCTGAAAATAGGTCGCTTTTGGGGGTTGGTGACTTTCTTGGCCGCCAAATGTGCAAAATTCGCCAAATCTGGTATCCAAGCTATCTCCTAATTCCGGATTGGACAAGATTAATTTCGTGGTTTAATTCAGTTACTGGAATATTCTAGAAAACTAGAAACCGTTAATTTTAATAACGATTCATTTCATTCGTTACCAGTTCTTGCAGTTGCTGTTGTTTTCTTTCATTGTGTGGTGATCAAAGTCTTTCGATTAGCGATGTCTGGTATTGAAGAATTTCGTTTTGAGAATGCCTGCTGTTTGGAACATTTATATATTCTTTTTTATTTGCTCCAGCATAAAAGTTTTCAGGGATTTGGAAAGTCAAGGTAAGTTGAAAATTATTAAATGGTTATTGTTAAGGATGTCGTTTGAAGTATGTGTAACAATGTTATGGTTCTAAAGTTAAGCCTATTGGATATATATGAAGATGCAGAACGAAATGTAATGATGTAGCACAAAATGTGAAGTGATTCATTCTTAAAAATTCATGGTTCTCTCTATCAAAAATGAGCTTGTACGATATTATGAGAATTATGTTTGATTAGGGTCCGTTGGCATTCGACACTCGGATATAGCTGATGTGATTGAATGTACACTGAATACCACGAAGGAAAAGTTTTTGTAAAGATATCTTATATTATTCTGGGATGTACAATCCAACCTACATGACGTACGCAGTTGAATCATATTTTAGCAATTTTTTTCATTAAAATTCAAATTCTGCTTCCCGAAATAGATCCATCTTGATAGGGTTGCAATCGCACCTGCCATTTGGCGCCACTTTAGCGAAAAGATTTTTGACGCCAAATGTAAACTGCCCCTATTCTGTGATTTTACCATCCGTCATTTGGCGCACTTAGGCGAAAAAGATTTTTGACGCCAAGTCCCAACGGTGCCCATCTTACGATTTTATCCATAATATAAATGCAAAAATACAAGGTAAAATAGCAAATAGTAGTACAATATGAATTACCTTTCATCACACTGTGCTTTTTATGTGTGCTATTTCTGATTTATGACATTGTTTTTTTATTATAATTAATTAATCCCATTTAAATGTAAATGAAAAATAATAACACTTCTTAATTTTTAAGTTGTATAATTTTATATTGTTGCTTACTCAGCAGTCATTTATTATGGCATATTTAAATATGAGCAGCCATTATTTATTTTTTATGCTGCATTTTCCCTTCATGTTTAAAGATATAGGAAATATCATTTATGTGAGCGAGTAAGGAAATTGTTCAGAATGTTTCATCTCCTTAAGTATATTAAATTTGCAATATCAAATAATTTTTAATTTTGCAATTTTTAATATGAAAATGATAATAAAATTAATGTTGTATATTAATATATTTTTCTATATTAATATTAAAATATAAAAGATATAACAATATATATTCTCTTTAAAAAACAATGAAGTGCTATTATTGATTGATGGTATATAATTTATTATGGATATGCCACTAGGAATACAATTTAAATTTTTGCCATTAAATTTTACTAGTTACATTCTTGTTTTCTAAATGACTAATTGTGTTTATCCTTTTTAGAGAAATGAGGATTTATTATTTTTTTTATTAATAATGCAAGCAAGTGCATAATTATAATATAACAATAAAATATATATCTCTTGAATAATATAAGTAACTATGTAGCTATCAATTTCTTAAATGAAGTGATGTTTAATTTTTATTATTAAAAATAGTGTAAATGAGATTAACTTAATTTGGTTTCTTTAAATTTCATGTTACATAACCACGTATATAGATAAGATATTTGATAATTATTGCTCTTTTCTTTTAGGGAAATGATTTATCACTAAAAACATGTGAATAAAACTGAATTCTCTACTGTTACCAGACACGACTTAGCCCTCTTGTTTTTTTGTGTATGTAATTACTTCTAAACTTTATAAAGCTGCTGAGATTAAAAATATTGATGAAATAGTAATCTCAATGAAATGCTCATGGCTTTCATCTAAAGAGAGTTGTCTACAGAGACTTTCATCTAAAAAGAGTTGTTAATATATAAAAACATTATTTTGTAAATGCGTGGTATATAGAGATGGTGTGTTATTATGTTGTATGATTATCTTTGTTAGGAATTGAACCTCTGATATTTCTGACTACACTATTCTAAATATCTGGTTATTATGAAAAATATAATTGATTAAATACTGATTCTCTATTATCATATGATGAAAATATTACTCAATTTATTTTATGTATTTTTACAAATTTATTGCTTGACTGGAAATTAAGAAACAATTGTTATTTTTTTGTAATGTGTATGTGCATATGTATTTCAAAAGTAAATATGTTTCATTTTTTTCAATGAAATTTATTCTGGTTTCACTTTAGATGTGTAGAATGAAGTACAAGTCTTAAAATTGATTGTGAATACACTAAAGTGAACAATGTACATATAAAATCATATTTTTGTGAATGTATGTCAGCTGGGGAATAGTTGTTATTAGTTCATTACTTCAGAACTCAAATGCTAATATAAACATTTCTTTTTGCATTGTTTTCTAGTCTAATTTCAAACTCAGTATGAAATTCTTCTTTTCTGTTGATTGAATATTAAAGTTGATTTTTGGTGTATTGAAGTACAGCTTTACAGTACCAGACATGGCTTAGCCCTCTTGTCTCTTTGTTTATGCAATTACATTGATAAGTGAACCATGTACATATAAAATCAAATTTTGTAAATGTATGTCAGCTGAGGAATGGTGAGTTAGTGTGTTGTATGATGGAGCTACATCTTTTTTAAAGATGATTAATAGTTCAGTCTCCAACATTTCTGATTGCATTATTTTAAATTCCTACTGACATGCATGATATCATATTAAATAATACTGCATAATTATTTTTGTAGGGCACAAATATTTCTGAATATCTCTTTGAATATTTTTCAAATTTATCCTTTTTATAAGAAATTGCAGAGAAAATTGTTATTAGTTCATTACTTCAGAACTCAAATGCTAATATAAATATTTCTTTTTGCATTGTTTTCTAGTCTAATATCAAACTCAGTATGAAATTCTTCTTTTCTGTTGATTGAATATTAAAGTTGATTTTTGTGTGTATGCAAGCACAGCTTTAGAGTACCAGACATGATGTTGCCATCTTCTCTCTTTGTTTATGCAATTACTTTGATAAGTGAACCCTGTACATATAAAATCATAATTTTGTGAATGTATGTCAACTGGGGAATAAATAGTGTATTGTATGATGAAGCTACATCTTTTTAAAGATGATTAATAGTTGAGTCTCTAACATTTCTGATTGCACTATTTTAAATTCCTGCTGACATGCATGATATCATATTAAATAATACTGCATAATTATTTTTGTAGGGCACAAATATTTCTGAATATCTCTTTGAATATTTTTCAAATTTATGGCTTTTATAAGAAATTGTAGAGAAAATTGTTATTAGTTCATTATTTCAGAACTCAAATGCTAATATAAACATTTCTTTTTGCATTGTTTTCTAGTCTAATATCAAACTTAGTATGAAATTTTTTTCTGTTGATTGAATATTAAAGTTGATTTTTGTGTGTATGTAAGCACAGCTTTAGAGTACCAGACATGACGTTGCCATCTTCTCTCTTTGTTTATGCAATTACTTTGATAAGTGAACCCTGTACATTTAAAATCAAATTTTGTGAATGTATGTCAGCTGAGGAATGGTGAGTTAGTGTGTTGTATGATGGAGCTACATCTTTTTTAAAGATGATTAATAGTTCAGTCTCCAACATTTCAGATTGCACTATTTTAAATTCCTGCTGACATGCATGGTAATATCATATTAAATAATACTGCATAATTATTTTTGTAGGGCACAAATATTTCTGAATATCTCTTTGAATATTTTTCAAATTTATTCTTTTATAAGAAATTGTAGAAAGTTGTTATTAGTTAATTACTTTAGATTACATTATTATGTTGTTCATTACATTATTTTGTTGGTTAATTTACAACTTTGCATTGTTTTCTTGGCATATCATCTTCATCTGAGTTTGAAGAAATATGGGGTCTTTCTATATGTTGAGCCGCCAGCAATATGCATTCTCTATTCTAAAGGGACATATTTTGTTTCCATGTGTTTGCTTTATGATAGTGTACATAATTGATCCAACAATTCTAAATAGCAAGATTCACAAAATGAGTGAATACATGCACCAGCCAATTTTTGGATTTTGCCATGCCTCAATAATAGATTAAATACCTACCGCAGAGTTTCTGCTCTACACAGAAGTACTATAGGAATGAACTATGGCAGACTGTGGAATACTATTTTTTTTTTCCATTAACTATCTCATGCAGTTTCATTTTGGTTCTCTTCCTACTGATGTTATATATAACACTTTTATTTTCTATTAATTCAATGTATAAACTTTTCATCATCATGAACTAATTCATCTCATTCATTTTATGTATGCAACCATGTTTTATGAATTTCTTGTACCAACTATAAATCTGTTTGATGAGGCAGCTTTTTTAAAAAACTTATTACGAAATTCACATTGTACTGAAACAATGAATTCATTGTATACTGCAGCACACAAAGGATTTCATTTGGTGCTTTGAAAATACCCCAAAATTCCAAAAAAAAAAAATTACTGACCAATTAGTCTCCTTCCTGTCTTTTTCAAAATTTATGAGTTTTTCATCCTGCAACTCATTAACCAGCATCTCAATAACAATAGCATTATGAGTACTGAACAATTTGGTTTTACCAAACAACTCTCAACCTCTCACCAACTTCTTCGTGCCCGTCAAACTATCTCAGGGGCTTTAGTAATCGACATGCAACTACTTTGCTCTTCTTGGATGTTGCAAAGGCATTTGGTTTGGATAGATGGCCTTCTTTATAATTTAATCAATTATAACTTTCCTACAGACATTATTAACATATTTTCATTACCTCTATAAAAGACAATTTGTCACCAAAATTAACAATCATTTTTCCTCGCCACACCTAATTTAAGCTGGAATTTCTCAGGGATCTGTTCTTCACAATATCTATATCTCAGATATTCCAGAAAATGAGTTCATTAATAAATTTATTTATGCTGATGACACTGCAATTTTTCTCAAGGTAATGACACTCATGAAGCAAAAAACATCACACTACACTAGAATTTTGGCTCAATCAGTGGAAAATCAAAATCAACACAGATAAATGTGTGGCTGTCATGTTTGGCTTTAAGCATAAACAGGCAACTCCACTTACTCTTTTCAACAATAACATTCCTTGGTCAAACACTATTAAATACCTGGGTGTCACCCTAGATAAAAAAGCCTTACCTGGCATTAGCATGTTACTAACATTATCCAAAAATTTCGAACCTCTAAATCCAACCTTTATCATCTTCTTTCTAGAACTTCACAGCTAGATCTCAATAACAAACTGACTATTTATAAAAGTATTCTTAGACCTATTATTTCATATGCTGCTCTAATTTGGGCTTACCTCATGTAGAGCAGCTGGCAAACCCATAAGAACTGTTGGTATTTTAGGTGGTTTTCTATTTTTTAATAAAACACCACTGATACATGGATCGCTTCTTACTAGTACAAATTCCATTGGAACAATTATTTCTTGATTTAAATTCTTCGGAGGATTCATGGGTGCTTCAATAGTCAGTCGATTCGCAGAAACACATGTGAGCATGTGTACAAATCTTTGGAATAAAGATCTTTTGTTTACATTTGTTTTTGGATTGGTATGTTTTTAAGTCGGCCATCTGTTTTCGAAGATTGCTTACGAAATTATCATCAGATATTGGCAATCTGGATTCTTCAAAAAATTCGCCTGGTTATTTAATAGTTTTTCCATAAACCATTTCAGCTATTGTATACTTACAGTCCTCATGTAGAGCAGCTCGCAAACCCATAAGAACCGTTGGTATTTTAGGTGGTTTTCTATTTTTTAATAAAACACCATTGAGACATGGATCGCTTCTTACTAGTACAAATTCCATTGGAACAATTATTTCTTGATTTAAATTCTTCGGAGGATTCATGGGTGCTTCAATAGTCAGTCAATTCGCAGAAACACATGTGAGCATGTGTACAAATCTTTGGAATAAAGATCTTTTATTTACATTTGTTTTTGGATTGGTATGGTTTTAAGTCGGCCATCTGTTTTCGAAGATTGCTTGCAAAATTATCATCAGATATTGGCCATCTGGATTCTTCAAAAATTCGCCTGGTAATTTAATAGTTTTGCCATAAAAACCATTTCAGCTATTGTATACTTACAGTCCTCATGTAGAGCAGCTCGCAAACCCATAAGAACCGTTGGTATTTTAGGTGTTTTTCTATTTTTTAATAAAACACCATTGAGACATGGATCGCTTCTTACTAGTACAAATTCCATTGGAACAATTATTTCTTGATTTAAATTCTTCGGAGGTTTCATGAGTGCTTCAATAGTCAGAAAAATAAAGTAACTACACATACAAAATCAGAATATTCACAATTTCAAGCACCAGAGAAGAGATTTAGTGTTGTTCATATAGATTTAATTGGACCTTATTCACCTTCTAATGTTTAGCTGCGGTATGTGGTGTTAAAGTAAACCATACGTCTTCTTACCATCCTCAGAGTAATGGAAAAGTTGAACGTCTTCACCGTACATTGAAAACAGCTATTAGATGTCATAACAACGTTCGTTGGACGGACAAAGGCCCCTGGTACTTCAGGAATGATCAAATTTCCATAGAACTTGAAATTCCTCGTATTAACATTTTCTTTAAGCAACTTGCAGATAATTTCTACTCTAAAATCAATAACTCTCTCTTACAGATTCTTCCTATTTATGATTACACTGCTCTAATCAATGAAAAATGCCCAAAAGCCATTCTGAATAGTTAATTTCTCATTTTTGTACATGTACTTCCTTTTTGTTTGCATTCCACTACTCACTGCTGCTCTCACTTCCAATATGCGCACTTTAACCTCTGACCAATTTAGCATAGTGTTCTAAGTATCAGACTCACATTGCCAGGGTACTTGTTTCGATCCTAGATACATATTTACACTCTGATTTTTATTTGTATATACTTTCTTTCCTTCATGTTATTTAGTTCATTTATTTGCTTAATTTTTCATAACATTTGTTTCGTCCGTTTTATTATTTTTATATTTTTATTTAATTATTTTTATTTCCACACTCTTTCTTGGTTTGCTCGCTTAAATCGACATATGGCACCACTATCTTGTTTATTTTCGTTTTATTTACATTCTCTCTCCAGTTTTTTTTGTTTGTGTGGTCCTTTGCGCAGAATTATAAGTTTTTCATTTTATTGCCAACCTTGTAAACGACAGTAGTGCATTCTAGAGCCAGTTCATGAAATTTCTGTCTAGAGATAGATGGGGACCACAGAGTGCTGGGCCGATTGGAATTTCTTTCAAGTCAATTTCCTGAGAAGATTATTCGTTTTTGTGGTGGCACACATCTACGAATGTCAGGATTATTCTTCCTCCTAGTACACACATCAGTAGGCTGATCGCACTGTTTGTTAACAGCAATGTTGATTATTAAATTCAGTCACATAAGTAATTTGCTACCAGGTACAGATAAGCTAGGTATGATTACTAAATGGTACTGACTGTGATGAGTGATGTATGCTCTCAATTTAGGCTATTGATGGATTATCATCTCAGTCCATACATGCCTTTATATAGATTTCCTACTATTCTGAAAAATTTGTAATAAATATAGTAACAAGAATTGATGATAATCATTGCATTGCATATGCGAAATATAGGCCAGATTATTAATTAAACCATGGTTACCCTCTCGCGAGAAGTGATACCAGTATCGTTGAAATGATCTTTTTTCGTTTACCTTTACTAGTACTTTTGTGAGATACTCTTTTATGATTTCGCACCAAGGTATTTTTTGCATTTTCAACAGCTATTGCACAAATGAATAAATTTTCAGTTTCATTTATCTGGATGTCAATGGAAAAAAAAAAGTGTCATTTTCCTAACAGATACATTTTCATAGTTATCTGAAACGTTGCAGATTTTTTCTCTCCTGTAATTTTAATATTTCTTGCAGTTAACATATTTCCTGATGTCGCTGATAAGATATTCATTGTTTTATTTTTAACAGTACTTTGGTTTTCTGATCTTCCTGAACAAGAAGTACTCGTTTTTATAAGTTGCGCGAGGAGAAACAGAATATCTTCCTTTTCGGAGAGGCTGGGGAGAAACTCCATCTTGCCCAAGATGTGCGTAGTGAAATTTCTTTAGACACACCTATTTAAAACGACTTTAAAAATTTCAGTGATTTTATATTTATGGTGTCGTCGAGAGTTTCAGATTGGGTAAATTGCATTAAAGCTGAATATGTTGTAAATCTTATTTCGCTACTGTAGAATCACTTAAACCTTATTTTATATTTTAATAACCTGATTCAGTTTCATGAAATCATTGCCTATGGCGACTTCGAAATTCCTTTTAAAAATACAAGAAACGTTGCTTGCTCTTTCTGGCAAGCAATAGAATAAAAAAATAAAAGGAAGGAGTTTGAGCACGAAAGAAATAGACAAGACTACAGATCAAATAGTTCGCAACATTTTAGCAGTTAAACGATGATTAGAACACATGCAGCACAATTATTACTTGAAACAAAAGTTTAAAAGAAATAATAATCCCAGAAAAAATTATGTCAGTTACTCAATAGCTTACAGAGTTACGAGACTTTTCTTAGAAATTATAGTAACAATGTCGTCTAATAGGCGTCCTAGGACATATCAAATATCCATGAGTAACTCAGAACTCTATATTCAAAAGCGTTTTGCAGATTGAGCATAATGGAGAGGTAATCAGGCCAAATCTATGGAGTTTTTGCATTGCTAAGATATGTCTTTGTGCGAAATCTGAAAACAAGAATGTAATCTTTTCGATCATTAGTGAAAATTTTGTGAGAAGGTATAATAGTTTTCAAATGACCGAATTCCTGAGCACATTGTGGCCTGATGGTATTATATATTTTTGACATGAAAGAGCATAAATTGAAAGGGTTAAAAGAGTGCAAGGGCTTCTCCGGTGAAAATACTATTCTAATTTGAAATCATCCATTCTGATAAATACTCTTGTGAATAAGAATGGATGACTGCTATTGAATGCTTAAATTCTGTCCTAGAGGCGTCAGAGGCTAAAATGATTATATCTTTCTAATATTAATTTTTGTATTGTTCAAAATGATTTTTGATGATATGATGAGGTAACTGTTTTGTTTGAAAGGGTAAATCACTGCGATGAAATGTGACTCACTGATTCATATTTACTCCATTTGACTTAAAAATTCCTGTTATTAATGAAATCGTTAAGAAAGTCGCGAGAGAATCGGCTAGTTCATTTTCTGTAATACCGACATGTCCTGCGGACCAGATGAATTTAATGGATAAAAAGCTACTGCAAAAAATTTGCAGTTTATTGTCAAGAAACTGGATGATGTGAGTGGAATGAATATTACAATTCTGTAACGCCAAAAGAACTGATAGACTGTCTGTGAGTATTATACATTTATGAGATGAAAGAATATAAGTAGAAAATGGTTAAAAGGAGTGCAAGGGCTTCTCCTGTGAAAATAGTATTGAAATTTGAAATCTGTCCTCATAAAGACTCTTGTGAAAAGGAATTGATGACTGCTATTGAATGTCTAAGTTCTGTCTTAGATGCGTCAGATGGTAAAATGATTTTATCTTTGCAATATTTATTTTTGTATTGTTCAAAAAGATGTTTGCTGATTTGATGATGTAACTGTTTTATTTGAAAGGGTAAATCATTGAGATGAAATATGACTTTAGTATTCAAACTAACTGGAGGAAAATTAGGAATTAAATTAGAAGGCTGAATGTGCAAAAGATTGGCAAAAAACATTGAAGTGAATTGGGACGTTTCAATCTTGGGGTTTTTATTTCCTGAGCGAAGATAAATGGTGAGTGGAGAAGAGGAATCAAAAGAAATATGTTTGATAAAAAAGCGCTCTGCTAACATATACAACCTCTGAAACAAGAAAGTTGACCAGTTTCTTTAAGTAAAACTGTTGTCGGTGTCCACCTTGGAAGATCTGTTGCAAAACGCAAAGCCTGATGATATAAGGGGTTAAGCATTTGGAGATCACTATGGCTAGATGAGATAAAAAATAGTAGATAGAATTAAATGATAGGATTGACATCCGCAGGAATTAGCAGCAATTGCTTTAAGAGCTTTCAATCTTTTAATAACTTTCCTTTTAAAATACAGGAAATGTTGTTTGAAAGAAATATTATGAGAGAAGATGGTGTCTAAAATACGTGCATGTCGTTTCAAGGGTTGTGGATATTGTAAATATGCAGATGTTGAGCTGGTTGCTGGTTCTTATTGGAAAAGTTAACCGCTTCACACTTTTCAGGTTGAAGGGTGAATTTCCCAAGTTTCGCACCATTGAGTGATTTTATGAAGGGTTCTTTGAAGATTATTAAATATTTTACTGTGACAGGAATTATATCAGAAAGCATTTCATAATACAGATTTATGAAATCAGGACAGATTAAATTAAATTTTCCCAATAGGTCTACTGTAGCTTCTCAAATATTCGTTTAATATTCCAAAAGTCAACCACGCACTCCTTTCTAGATGTCTGGTCGAGATAAAGTATATTTAAATAAGCATCAAAAACTGGAGTTAAAAATTTGAAACTTTTTGTACTCGCAGCCACAGATGTTTCTCTAAACAGACACAAAATTTGAGTCAATTATAAAACAAAACCTTTGTAAAAGTGTTTTGCTGAAGCTAAATATTTCAATAGTAATACCGTAGTTTTCGATCTTGATTGGCTGAAGACACGAAGTACATATCATTTCCGACTGCTCACTAGTCATCCGTGGTTAGCCCTCCGTAGGCTTCATATAGAGGTGTCCTCAGTATATGTAAGCACATAAGCCCCTTTTTATAGAATTCATAATTTTAACTCAACAAGACATATTTCTGAAAAGTAGTGCAAGAATTTCAGTACACAATCACCGCTGCAAAACTTTGTAACAAATATGCATTTAACCACAGATCTAATAAACAATCACGACTCCAGCTGCATTTGAAAGAGCCAGATATTGAAACTAAAATTTGTCTTTATGTAAAGTAACGAATTACCAATAAAATACAGCGACAAGTTTAATCGAAATTTAGGCGATTTTTATTAAGTGTTTTTCAATTGCAGTTACATAAAAGGTTATTTAATATAACAAAATAATATTCTAGGAATTACAGCTTTCTAGGCTACATGGGGCCAATATAAAGTGTAAACAACAATTATATACACTGAAGTGACAAAAGTCATGGGATAGCAATATGCAAATTTTCAGATAGCAGTAGCATCGCGTAGAACAGGTATAAATGCGCAGTGCTTTCGCAGAGCTTTCATTTCTGTTCAAGTTATTCATGTGAAGAGGTTTTGAAGTGATGATGACCGCACGACGGGAATTAACAGACTTTGAACGCGGAATGTTAGTTGGAGCTAGACGCATGGGTCATGCCATTTCAGAAATCGTTAGGGGAATTCAACATTCCCAGATCCACTGTGTCAAGAGTGTGCCGAGAGTATGAAATTTCAGGCATAACATCCCACCATGGACAGCGCAGTGGTCGACCGCCTGCACTTAACGACCGAGACCGGCGACGTGTGCAAAGAGTCGTAAATTCTAACAGACAAGCAACACTGCGTCAAATAACCGCAGAAATCAATGTGGGACGTACAAGGGACTTGTCTGTTAGAACTGTGCGGAGAAATTTGGCTTTCTTGGGCTATTCCAGCAGAAGACCGACTCGAGTGCCTTTACTGACAGAACGACATCGCTTGCAGCGACTCGTGGGCACGTGAGCATATCGGTTGGTCCCTAGATGAATGGAAAACCGTGGCCTGGTCCGATGAGTCACGATTTCAGTTGGTAAGAGCTGATGGTAGCGTTCGAGTGTGGCGAAGCCATGGACCCAAACTGTCAGCAAGGCACTGTTCAAGCTGGTGGTGGCTCCGTAATGGTGTGGGCGGTTTTTTCATGGCATGGACTTGGTCCTCTGGTGCGACTGGACCGAACATTGACTGGAAATGCTTATGTTCAGCTACTTGGAGATCACTTGCAGCCATTCATGGACTTCATGTACCCAAACAACGATGGGATTTTTATGGATGACAATGCGCCCATGTCACCGGCCACAACTATTCGCGATTGGTTTGAAAAGCATTCTGGACAATTCCAACGAATGATCTGGTCACCTAGATAGCCCGACATGAATCCCATCGAGCATTTATGGGACATCATGGAGAGGTCTGTTCGTGCCCAAAATCCTGCACCATCAACGCTTTCACAATTACGGACGTCTATTGAGACAGCATGGCTCAATATTCCTGCAGACTTCCAACGACTTGTTGAGTCCATGCCACGTCGAGTTGCTGCACTTCGCCGGGCGAAAAAGGAGGGCCGACACGATATTAAGAGGTATCCCATGACTTTTGTCACTTCAGTGTATCTAATAATGTTATTTCGATTTATAAAAA
>BPLR01009351.1:0-86073 GCA_021605095.1 Caerostris extrusa | reverse complement strand
TTTTCAGGCAAAAGAAAGAGACAGAGACCCAAAACAAATTTGACTTATTTGTAAAATCTATTTATTAAACAAAGGTAAAGAGCAAAAGATGCTAACATATGTTTGACATAATTAATAAAAATTGCGATTTTACTCCTGGAGCAAATTTCAAAAAAGAACCTATTTACAAAAAAACAGTATAACATGGTTAGTATGATGGTTAATATGGAGTATGTCTCCCGGACGATGCAATACAGGCCTTACAACTCCTAGGCATGCTGGTATCAAATTATCAATCTGATCTTGGGGAATATTACACCACTCATCAAACAATGCCCTCGAAGTTCCGGTTGACAGGTGGGAGGGGGGTTGACGGGGCTGCAATTCGTCGGCCAAGCATATCCACACATGCTCTATTGGATTCAAGTCCGGTGAGTATGCTGGCCAATCCATACGGGTGATATCCTCAATTGAAGGCATTCGTCTACAATGTTTGCACGGTGAGGACGGGCGTTGTCATCCATAAACAGAAATTCAGCACCCATGGCGCCCTGAAACAAACGTACATGTTGTTCCAGAATGACATCCCGATAGATGTGGCCTGTCATCATTACACTCTGATCTACAGGTCAGTTCTGGAACCAAGAATAATTCCTCCCCAAATGAGCCATCCTGCACCACCGTAACGGTGTCGTTCAATGATCTCTTGGTGGTAACGGGTACCTGGCGCTCTCCATATGAAAGTCCGGCGAGAATCAGACTGCAAACTAACCCTGGACTCGTCGGAAAACATCACACAAGACCACTGTTGCGGTGTCCCCAATGCATGCTCTCTACTCAGGTTAATCGCAGGCGACAGTGAGTTGCGGTAAGTGGAACACATCTGACAGGCCTACGAGCATATGACCAATGTGCCTAAGCGTCTGTACACGGTCTGCCTTGAAACTGTCATACCAGTAGCTGAAGAGAGCTGACGAGACAGGTCTGATGCTGTGCTCCGTCTGTTTCTTTTGGCAGTAACTGCTAAATACCGGTCCTCATTCGGCGTTGTAACTCGGGGGCGACCTGTGCTGTAACATCTACATCACATTACCATCATCTTGGAATCGTTGCCAAAGCCTGGAGATGACACTCTGGGCGATTCCAAGTTCCTCGGATACTTCAGCTGGTACGTCCACATTCAGTCGTCCGATAATTCTACCACGTAAAAAAATCATCCAAATGCTTCCTTTGTGCCATAACTATGCGTTATGCACTGAAAGGCTTTAAAGCGCTTGTGAACAATTTACTTCTTTGCACTTTACCATTCCTTATATGCCCCCTCTCTTACACTCTCGTCATTGTGACGTACTATCCGCGCCATCTGGTGGTTTCCTGTAATTTGCATATTCTTCTCCAAGATGTGTGTGATAATTCTACAGGTGAAATTTTTATTTTAGAATTCAATTTCTGTGTGATTCTGAATTATCCTTAATTTATGGACATGAGTGTAATTCTCATTTCAAACTCCTACGTTTCTATTTAAGATGGGTTATAAATTTTCAAATTATTCACAGTTTCATTTTTTTTTTTTTTTTTTTGTTCAAAATGTACAAAAAATTTTGTTAGAAATTAAATACATTTTTTAGAGTTGTTTTTATTTTGCTAGAAATAAAAATAATTTATAAAGTGGAAATCTTCTATATGTAGAATTAATGTATTTTTTTTTGCAATCATATTTTTGAAGATTGTTTTTGTATACTAATAGAAATAAGGAATATTTTCTAAAATATAATTCATAACTTTATGTGTGTGTGAAAGCAGAATAGTACAATAGATTTATATTTCGATTGAAATAACCCCAAAATGTTCAATGCATTTTAGACATCAAAATCCAAATTGAAATGAAATAGATTTTAAATTCATCATTATTTTTATGTTTTAAATTAGCCTTAAAAGACAAAAAACTTTATTTGAAATTTATAAATCATTTTCTCATCACTTTTCATATTTCAAATGACACAGGACTTCAAAATAAATAAATTAATTAAATGCAGTAAGATTATATTTCCCAGGAGAGAGGAATGTATATTCTTTAAAAGTGCATAATAACAACCTATCATTCAAATCTGACAGCAGATAAGCAGTGTCGTGGATATTTATATTACACTCAATTAGTGTTTTGTACTAATGAGAACAACCTGTCACTTAAATCTGACAGTAGATAATCAGTGTCATGGATAATGAGACCTCATGAAAGTTGGACTCTCACAGGTCGAAACAATTACAGATGAGATATGGACGACGTCATGAGTTGCTGCATAGTGATTGATGATAGACCATGGGTTGAGGAAGTGTCCACTCCATAAAAAGAAATGAGGGAAACTGACCCGCCCCCCTCTTGACGTATTTTCTTAAAGGGAGGTTTTGAAGAAGAAAAAGAGTGTTCTGCTACGCGTCAATTAGTGACTATTAAACTGAGAAACAGCCGTAAGATTGATTCCACATTGGGGAAGGCCACTTGAATGTTTTCTTTGAATATTATTTATACAAATCTGTCTGCGACAATGTGGGAATTTTTGAAGGCTTATGCGTTTGTCTCACCATATGTGTGGAAATGAAATAGTTCTTCAGTAAGATTTTGGTTGACATCTTCTGGGTATTCTTGCATTAACAGCTCAACACCTCTTTGAAGTCCTACCTTTAATAATGTAAGGTCGGCAAGAAAGGAAAATATTTTCACTACATCATCATCATCATCAGTAAATCAGCGAAGTAACACGAATATAACCGAACGTCGGGATATCAATAGGTCTGTTCCAATCTACACTTTATTAATGTATGAACAAACCAGAACTTAGTAGCATAAGGTAAGTCAATATTTCCCATAGCAATCAGTGAAAGCATGAACTATACTTTGGTGCAATCTAGTATATACAAACGAACATACCCAATGGGCCGAACGTGTTGATCATAACCAATACATTTTTATGTTTGTTTATTAGTCATATGTGTAGAATTTCTCCTTATTTTCGATTCAGTGTTTTAGTGTTTACTGTTTTTACAATAGTATAATTTTAATTTTGCTGACAATTTGAATGTAGGCCGCTCTTGATCTTGAGGCCCTAGGCTGAAGCCTAGTGAGCCTATAGAAAAATCCGGCCCTGCATGGAGCTTTTGCGTCATTGAAGAAGAAGAATGTGTTGTTCAGGTTTCAGTGTTAGAGTCTAATATTTAATAAGAGGTGAACCAGAATTTGATCGAAAATGATGATAATCACTAATTCAGAAGAATGAAAGATAATTGAAAATATATTCTGAAAGTATGTTTCAATCTTTCGTCAAAGACATTGGTATTTGGAACTGGTTGTATTTTAAGTTGATACGAGAATAAAGGAAAAAATTAAATATTCAGGTAAATGATTTGATGAGCATTTCTGTATCTCCTGAAAAAAAATAAGCTCTATCAGCTGCAAAATACAATTATTCTGCAGCTCGACAATTCATATTTATTTTTCTTATTATCATATTAAATGCCATTTTTATGTAAGTGATCAACAAAGAATGGTTTGGTTTGTAGCCCTACTGTAATTTTTTTTCACACTTTGGGTTAATTAGACCGGGATCTACAGTTTAGCGTGGATTCTGAACCACTAACAAGCATCCATGCCACCGCCAGAATTTGAACCTAACAAATTTCAACGCGCTAGCTAATTGACCATCAGGCTTCCAACAAAGAATGATTGAAAACTATTATTCTAATTTTAATATATATCATGTAAAATGTAAAGAATATTAATAGATTCAAGTATTAATATTATATTATTCTGGCTTCGCAACATAAAAGATATTTATGAACAAAGATATTATCCATGTCAATAGATCTTGGTTAATCCATAACGATATATTTTTGGTAGTTGAAATTGCGGAAAGACATGAGCATTTTTGATCTGGTTCGAACATGGTTCATTCAAGAGATACAGATGAATTATCCAGATTGAATGCTCCATTCAAGAGATGCAGTTAAATTCAGTACAAGTTGATTATTTCATTCAAGAGAGGTAGTTGAATTCAGTACAGATTGATTGCTTCATTCGAGAAATACAGTTGAATTCAGTACAGATTGATTGTTTCATACGAGAGAGGCAGTTGAATTCAGTACATATTGATTGTTTCATTCAAGATAGGCAATTGAATTCAATACAGATTGATAGTTTCATCCAAGAGAGGCAGTTGAATTCAGTACAGATTGATAGTTTCATTCAAGATAGACAATTGAATTCAGTACAGATTGATTGTTTCATCCAAAAAGAGGCAGTTGAATTCAGTACAGATTGATAGTTTCATCCAAGAGGGCAGTTGAATTCAGTACAGATTGATTGTTTCATTCAAGATAGGCAATTGAATTCAGTACAGATTGATAGTTTCATCCAAGAGAGGCAGTTGAATTCAGTACAGATTGATAGTTTCATTCAAGATAGGCAATTGAATTCAGTACAGATTGATTGTTTCATCCAAAAGAGGCAGTTGAATTCAGTACAGATTGATAGTTTCATTCAAGATAGGCAATTGAATTCAATACAGATTGATTGTTTCATCCAAAAGAGGCAGTGGAATTCAGTACAGATTGATAGTTTCATCCAAGAGAGGCAGTTGAATTCAGTAAAGATTGACAGTTTCATTCAAGATAGGCAATTGAATTCAGTACAGATTGATTGTTTCATCCAAAAAGAGGCAGTTGAATTCAGTACAGATTGATAGTTTCATCCAAGAGAGGCAGTTGAATTCAGTACATATTGATTGTTTCATTCAAGATAGGCAGTTGAATTCAGTACAGATTGATTGTTTCATCCAAAAGAGGCAGTTGAATTCAGTACAGATTGATAGTTTCATCAAAGAGAGGCAGTTGAATTCAGTACATATTGATTGTTTCATTCAAGATAGGCAGTTGAATTCAGTACAGATTGATTGTTTCATACGAGAGAGGCAGTGAATTAAGCTATTAGTCAATTCTGGTTCTTATGCAAGAAGGTGTCATCAGCACTGTTTCACAGAATTGGCGAATGTCCAACTAAGGAATTTCTCGACAATTTCTGTCTTTTTCTTGTTAGCGGTGGCATGGATGTTTGTTAGTGATTCGGAATCCACGTTAAACAGCAACAGTAGTTAGTAAGCTTTTGAATAACACCAATTCCACTCACCTAATTAAAAATCATAGCAAAAATCTTTAAACACGTAATCTTAAGAAAAATTAACATTTCTATAAATCCTATCAAAATTAAAAAAACAACGAATATCATCATCATTATTGGTGCAACAGCCCCATGGTGAGCCAAGGCCGTCTGCCTACTGGAAGATTACGAGAAGAGAGATATTTTTCTTTTTTATGGGGGGTTATCAGCCCTACGCCCAACATCCATTTTAGACTGGGACCTACGGTTTAAAGTGGATTCCGAATCATTACAAACATCCATGGCGCCGCCGAGACTCTGGCAAAAGAAGAAAGAAAAGCTGAATTTTAATTCATTATGCAAGTTTTTTTTTTTTTTTCAGAAATTAAATTTTTATTTTTGTGCAGTATATCTTAGTTTTAATGTTCTCCCTTTGATGTATTTGAACCAAATGAGTGCAATGTCAAAATTGCTAATAAAACGATGAATATACAGAATTTCAACTTCACATACTTATAGTTTTATATGATCTGTAGAGCTTTCATAAATGGTCCTGCTTTATTTTATCGAGCCCCCTTCCCACCCTCAAGACAAAATCCTTGATGCGCGGCTGGACATGATAACACCAATTCAAATATCAACAATGCATGATAAATCAACTGTTTTTCTATGATAATATTAAACGCAAAAAATCACGTCCAGACGAGAGAACGTGACAAGCGAAACAAGTTTGTCTCACAGAAAGCAATACCTTTATAATGAGTCAATTGTCTCACTCCGCGAATGAGAGGCCCGCTGAATGACCAGCGCTCGGTACCACAGGTTTCGGGTTCGAGTCCCGGCGGTGCCATGGATGTTTGTAGTGGTTCGGAATCCACTTTAAACTGTAGGTCCCGGTCTGTTTAGCCTAAAGTGTGCACAAGATGACCGTAGAGCGACTAACCAAACCAAATCGCGAATGAGAACTACTCGTTTGTCTCGTTCTTTCATCTGGACACTGGTTAAATTTATTAGCTTATCAGTCATTGAAAAGCTTCGAACTGTCTGCAACCAAAGAAGATTCATTTGAGTGTGGCGAGCTATTAGGTGACAAACAATCACTAAAGTTTACTATCAACAGTTATGACGCTTAAAAGCATTTTGGCAAGAAAAACGATTTTGGTTGATAAACATTAATTTGGGTTTATCGCTCTATGGCCATCTTGTGCACGAGGGTTAAACAGACAGGGGACCTCCATTTTAATTTTCGAACCACTAACAATCATCCATACCATCGCCAGGATTCGAACCCAAAGCTTGTGGTACCAAAAGCCTCATTGATGAATATAAAATTAAGTGATACTGCAACAAAACAGTGCCAAATCCTCACTGCAAGTCTTTTAGAAGAATTTGGTTTATGCTTCATCCACCTATTCTCTGTAATTTACACCAACAGATTACCATCTTTATAGGAAGTTTTTTTTTTTTTTCCAATGGCAGATTATGAACAGTTACAGAACAACGAAAAATAATAAAAGAACAGAGAAAACAACTAAACATGCTGCAACAGAGTTTACATCAACAGATTACCATCTTTATAGAAAAGTCTTGCTCAGTGCAGAATCATTTAGTCAGGACTTAGAGCTGATTGCAAGGAAGGAACAATTTTGTTGTAAAATGAAAGTGGCTAGATTTGTTTTACCAAAACCAAATGAATTTTATAAAAAAGAGGTCTTCTCGATCAAAATGTTGATGGCAAAAATTTTTTAAAATGAAACTAAATTTGCTTTTTACCAAAACCAAAATAATTTCTGACTATGATTTTCAGTTTTATTTAATCAGTAAAATATGCAGAACTTTCATTAAAACCTGATATTTAATGCATTGTAAACTGTATCACAAAATTTTCATTCATTAAAAACCTAAATAACAGATTATTTGAACAGATAATTTTGTTTTTACTTTTCTATGTAATCATACCAGCATTTCCAATATTGAAATAATCGATTACCTTGAAAAAGATACTATTTAAATGTGATAATTTAACTCAGAATGTGCGAAAATAACATTATAAAATGTTGCTTCATGATAATGTAACACATCATTCACAACCATCACATTTTCCATTATAAATCATTTTTCATCTCTTTTAAAATTACAATTTTTTTAAAAAAATTTACTGTAACGCAAATAACAACATGAAAATGCTAATGCTATGAAAAATTTAAGCAAAAAGCAATAAGAAAATATCTGTAGTTCCAAAAGAAATTTCGAAAATGCAAATCAGAATGTAGCTTTCCTAGTTCTTAATATATTTAAGGGGACATAGACATTGGGTTTTAAATTTATATTATTTTTGTTCCCTTCTTTGAAATTTAGTTCTTACTTGAGTATTCATTTTATTAACATATGCAAATTTTATAACATTTTATGGTGAATCTGTTTTCAAAAATAAATTTAAGTTATTTCCAAATTTTCTAAATAGAAATCTACTTGTACATAGATTTGCATACATACATACATAGAAACTCCATACTTTCATACAGGCATGTATTGCATAGAAGCATACATACATACAAACATAAATATTTATATATATGGACAAACATGTATGTAGGATTTGCTTGTGTGGTAATCAGTAGGCGGTGACACATCACGGTTGCTTGTCTTTGACAGAGCCTGTTTACAATGTGGGGAGTACTCAACTTTGAACTCTGACCCCAGGAGAAGGGACACAGGTCCCCGTAGATGAAGAAAGAGAACACTGGCCGACAACGAGAGAGGATGGCTGAGAGAATATTTTTGCACTTAATTAATAACTAATCATTGTATAATAGCATGCAATTAAATGGCTTTATTCTTATTTTATTTAAAGAAACATCCCATTACTTCATTTTGTCTGTCAAATCCCTTAGACACCCACTGCAAAGTCCATCCATTGTTAGACTGGTAGAGAAGTCTACAAAATGGGGTTGGCTGAGATGAATCTATTGGAAGCGGTTAAAGTCTACATGTATAATTACAATTTTCACCATATGTATGCCTGTTTGCTTAAAAGTATGATTACATATGTTCATATAATTGTATACATAGTCGATGCATGTTGATATAATACATATACACTTGTATCAGAAATAAACACAATCTTGCTCATTGAAATAGAAACATTACTATAAGTTTATCTCAAATATATTTAAACATACATAATTATTTATATCTGGTTAATCATGTAGATATACATATTCAAATGTACATATGGTTCTTCACTAGCATACATGTGTATATGTACTTGTATATAAATAAAACCTTCATTTTCAAACGGGTGAATTTTCACTGTCAAACATGTATAATAAAATATAATCTTTGTAAACACTAGCATTAGTCAATATATATCAATATACATTAAAGAATATAAGTGATTCTTAAATTGAGGAAAATTGATTTAGTGATTCTCAATTAACATAATTTAAAAAGGTTGCATATTAAAAAAAAAAAAAAAAAAAATTACAGTTTTTAAAATTTTTCTGAAATCTTAATTTTAGTAATTACTTTTATAAAACTTCACATCACAATAAGTTTATGTATATAAATAATAGCCCACCTACTTTAAATTAATTATATGAAGCTTATAATAAATGAATATGCATATACGTGTGTGTGTATATATATATATATGTAATAGCGATTTGTGTACTTAATGCTAATTTAGTGCATCAGTTACAAATAACTTAATTTTGAAAACTGATTATATATATATATATATATATACACACACCCAAGAACCAAAACATTATGACTACCCTACATTTTTGCAATGAACTCGCCTGGATGACGTGAAAGGCATGTGATCAGGTGGAAGTGGTATTTAACTGGTATTAATCCATGCCAAAGGCGGGTTGAAGGTGTGTTGCGCGCCAAATTGTTATTGACAGGTGATCATAATTTTTGGGCTCTTGAGTGTATATATATAAAACACATTAAGTCCAGATATCTAATGAAATGTTAAAATCAACAGTAAAATAAAGATGCCTAAGAAATTCTATTATTTTTCATAACAAATAATAGAATGCTTTACTTGCATAGTTAGACACCAAATAATGTGAATGAAGAACAGAAATGGAACAATGAATTACTTGTTAGGGGTGTTCTCGGTAAATGCTATTTAAAAAAAAAAAAAATTATAGGGAGCACTATTGGTGGTTGCACTATAATTAATGCACACAACTTCAAATATTTTTTTTAGACATTTTAAATTCAAATGTGACAGGGAATTTTAATTACAGGTTCAAATATACAATGAAAAAAAAAAAAAAAAAACGCCCTTTTGATTCAACAATATTTGTTAACTCCAGGAAAGCAAATGCTGTATCAACACATATTTTTATTAATTTAATGAGATTCAACAATTAATACTTTTAAAAGCATTTTTCATAAAACAAAAGAAATCTCTTAATTTATATTCAATTATTGATAGTTTGATATTAAGAATATGACAAAAATTATCGTAACTCACTTATATTTTGCGAGGCAAAATATTTATAATACTTGCAATTTATAAATAAAAAAAAAATTATAATTTTTTGAAATTTTAAGTTCAAAGTATTTATTGAACCGTCCTACATTTTAGCTACCTTTTTATGGTAAATTATCAGTTTAAATGGCTACATTTGAAAAAACAATTTCATATAAATTGTATGATTTTAGGAAATTTTATACTTGCATAATTAAATGCAATACTTTGTTTTATTAATGAATAACACTTAGAATTTTATCTTTTTTAATTTCTTTAAGATTATTCTTCATTATAATATTTCTCTAAAAAATAAGTTAATTTTAGTAATATTCCAAGACAGAATAATAACCTCTGTTTAATCTAGCACACGATGATTTAACACATTCGATACTGGCACCAATCGAGCCTTCTCATGGATTCGGGCATTTGATGACTAACTGCCAGACGGCGACTCAATGCTGCTCATCTTTCCCCTCAATATTTATTAAAACTTTAAGTTTTGGTTTCAGTACAGTGTTTTGTTTATTTTTGTCTACAGAGCTTTTCTATGATATCCTTCTTAAAACAATATTGGCGATTGATAATCGGGCACTGCTGTGGTCTCAAATAAAAGTAAGGTTACTGTGTTGTTAATCAAAGTAAATAAACTACTACAAGTAGCAAATTTGATATAAACAGTTATATCCAAATGAATATAGGCATTTATATGAATAATATGTCTCTAATTTCTTTTTTTATCAAATTCATATTTATTTTAAATAAATCTAGAATAAATACCTTAAATTAATATTGATCATTGCAGTTTACTTATTTAAAATTGAAAGAATACATAATAAATAGTTACGAAATTATTTTTTCATAATACTTCATCTTGTTTTGATTGTCAATGAATTTAGCATTTCAAAATTTATATATGCAATTTAAAATTAAAAAAAAAAAAAAAAATTAGTAATGATTATATAAAAAAAAAAAAATCTAAAAACTACATGCATATTATTTTGAAAAAACATTACGTAAATTTGGAATTTTCAATAATTAAAAAAATCTTGTTGTTTTATAATATTTATCACAAATTTGACTTTAAAATTGCTAAACATAAAAAATTAATTTCAAAAGCAAAAGAAACAAATGGCAAAAATTATGGAAAAATGAGTATTTTGAAATGTCATTTATATAAATATTGTCTTATAATCAATAAATAGTATATTAAAAAAACAGAATAATAATTAAAAATTAAATAAATTTTTAAACAAAAGCATTTGGAAAAAATATCTAACTTATTTATGTATTTTGCAATATTCAAAATATATTTCAGGAATAAAGTTATTTAATTAAAGTAAGTCATTCCCAATCTGTAGTACAAGTAAAATATTTAAATAATCAAGACTTTCTCTCAAAACCATTTTTAGAAATAAGATTATTATATACACACAAATTAACACTTAAATTTCCTTATTAATAAATAACACTGCTTGATATATTTTCCATTTAATTAATTATGACTTATTGTTTAATAATGAAATAGATAATGAACAAGTACAACACACCCAATAAGGAAAAACTATATTTTTTATTATGTAAAATATATTCATTATTTTGTATATACAGATCAGATCAATACTGGGAAATTGGCCTTAAAAATAAACTGTCCACAATAAATAAACTTAAAAATAATGAACACATAAAAATATCCTACACAGGAACCAATACTTAATCGAAGATGAATTTGTCCGAAGATTGAGGTAAATGCAAACTGATGAAATACTTCTGAATGTAGTTGTCATAAATAAATTTGAAAGATCACTATTGAAGCCTGCATCAAGAGCTGGCAGAGTTTGCAGCAACATTTTCAACACAGTTGAGGAATTCATTAAAGCCAAATGAGCATCTGGAGTGGTCGTGTGGATATCTTTCGTGGCATTTTTGATACTTCTCAAAAACTGAGGAGCATTTCATTTTAGCTTTCATCATGATAGGGCTGAAATAAAATAAGAAAAAGAAAAACTGAATATAGATTAAAAAACACTAATTCATAGAAATAAAAGATAAAGTATTTATCTCAATTCTACATTAAACTAACTGTTTATCAAAAACAGATAAGCTTAGTAAACTTTCGAAGAATAGTTACACAATTCATATTACAACAAAGACAATGAATTTAATAAGCAATTATAAAGGAATGATGTTTCTCTTCTTTTTTTTTTTTTTTTTTTTACTCTATATAAACATTAAAAAAAATTTTTAAGAACAGAATAAGAAATTTTACATATGTTAAGAAGTTTACATATGTCATTAATATTGTTTTCATTAGCTTTCTAACAAAGTATTGATGACCTGATAAGATTATATCAGATTAAAAGACAATATTTTTAATTATTAATTTGTTATGATAAATGCCATGTGTTGTGTCATAATTTATCATTTGATCTTATAGAATAAAGGTTGTAAACTTTCAGCAACTAGAAAAGGTTTTGAACATCATAAATTCACAGGTAATTTCTTATTTAATAAGAAAATCTACACAAATGGATTTAAGAAGTAAATTAATCATAATTAAGATATAGTATTTTTACATTTATTTTGAATGATCCTATTTTAATAATCATAACTATATTCTTCAAATTATATGTATATTTCATCATCAACTTTAATGATTTATCAGGAAAACCAGGATTATTTTCTCAAACATCCTAAAAATTTCTTATAAAATATCAAACAATATGTTAAATAATTAATATATACACATATATTAAGACTGAGTAAAATGAAGGATTTATATAAGATAGTATCTATAACATAATTTTTAAAAATGGCATATTGTATTGTAATTTTTTCAGATTTCAAAATATTAGTAAAAATTCTAAAATATATAAAGCAATGCTATAAATAATTAAACTAATAAAATATGCTCCATGTTCCAAATGGGTTCTTAATGGGCCAAAATTTATATAAAATTAACTCCAAAGGAATAATTCTGCAATTCATCTAATTCTAACATGACAAATTAAAAATAGTATATATGATACAGTTAGACTTCGATGTTATTAAAAAGTTACAGAAATTAGTAAAATAAACATATATTGATGTTGATACAAAAGTTAATAATGCCATAGCTACATAATGCATATGTTTGGGAGAAAAATACTGCAATATAAACACCAAATTTACCTAGGTTGTTTGTCCTCTTTTATTACAAAAGCTATAAAATATTTATATGGGCAATATAAATATTTTACAGCTTAAACATAAAAATTTAATTTCAAAAGCAAAAGAAACAAATTACAAATATTATGAAAAAAATAATCAATATTTTGAAATGGCATAAATGGCTAAATAATATAAATGTTGTCTTATAATCGATATTATAATTATTTTATAATATAAGACAATGTAATTAGAGGTTACTACTATATATAATCTTAATATTTTATTTTAAATCTAATATTTCTAAAGCATTATACAGAATTTTATATAAAAGCAAAGAATAATAAAAAAGCCTATTCATATTAGATTGTATACATTTTTTATTTGCATATTTTTAAACAAATGTATTCAAGACAATATAAAATATAATCTTTGGTCCCCAAATCAATAGTTAAAATGAGAAAAAAATTTAGATATTATGTAGCATAGATGTATTTAATTGACATGTTTAATAGTTTTCTTTTAAATTCATTAAAAAGTATATAATGTTTTTTAAATGATCTTTAATATCAATAAAATAAATAGTTATTGAAATTATTTAATCTTTTTAACTATTACTTAAATTGTATAATCTTAATTATAGATAAAAACAATATTTATCTCATAATAAAATCACATTCATGTATACTGATTTTACTTATTAAACTATTTTATGAATAAAACAAATAAGAGATGCAAAAAATTTGCAACAGGTTTCAAAACTTTCTTTTAAAATAACCTCACATTTTTAAGTTTTTTTTAAAAACACTAAATAAAGCTTAACATAGATTCAAAGCAAAAATTAAAAACAGGTCCAAAATTCTTTCATATATTTCAATTTTTTTGTGGAATCTAGCAAAGTTTACCATGGTAGAACAACTTTATTAAAAAACATATGTATAATAAATTGTGTATTAGTTAATACATAATCATACAGTTGGGTGGTGCATGATTAATGTGACCATAGATTCAGTTTTGAATGGAATGAATGCTTTTTTTTTTTTTTTTTAGGTAACAAATCTCGCACAGCTTTTTCATGGCTTATTTTACAGAAAGAAAGCCCATGGTAAAAATTAAAAATTTTTAAACTTTGTTCTTTGAAGAATTAGAAATATTTGAATGGACAAATTTAGCCTAGCCAAATTGCTCATGGTAAGAAATTAAAAGAATAATGGATGTATTGATTGAAAATGGATATATTAATTAATCAAGATAGTAAATATTTATGTAATACTTATATAATTTCAAATTGCATAACATTGAAAAAAATAAATAAATATAATTTTGAGAATGTTTCAACTGAAAGTCATCATATGAATTTTTGTATAATTATTGAATATATTTCATAACTGCCCAACACTAATGCTCCTGCAGAATGGGTCTTTTTTTCCCTTTATGAATAAATTGTGGATACATAAATAAACACAGTTGAAAGTCACAATTTTTAAAACAACATTAATTAACGAAGTAAATTTATCCCATTTCTATTTTAAATCAACACTAAAGATACATGAGCAAATGTGTTCAGGGGAAAAAAAAAATATGTATATATATGTAGTCTTGTTTATTTTCACGTATACATTCTTTCCCTTTTCATTAACTCATTTTATCTCCTTGTCCCATTTAAAGGACAGCTGAAAAATGCTATGTGGAAATCTGTATTTGTTCTTTGAAAATATTTTATCAGCTGGAACAAGTAGTGGTATGTATAAGTTTCTGCTAGTGTGTGTTATGTATTGCTCATCTGGCACCTTCTTATGGAAACTTTGTTTATCTTCAGTGTTAATTGGCATCTTCTTTTTATCTTCCTTCTTTTTGCAATTACAGAATTCCTGTTTGATTTATTTTGGTCACTTAGAAGGGCATTTTTTGCGAGAGTAATCCTTTTTTTTTTTATCATCCTATAGACTGATTAAAGTCTTATTGTTATTAGGTAAATTGTAGTGCATTTTTTTTTTTTTTTAACTGTCTTCTAAATAGGAAAGTGGGACGATAAGCATAAAATTGACACATTTTACTCCTGTTGAATCATGTCAATGCAAAGGTTTCTGAAGTTGTTGAAATTGCTGTGTTAACACCAGATACCAGTGAGCTAACTGACGATGAAGGGAATAAAAAATTAAGTAAATACTGGCAAGATAATTGTAAACAATGTTCCTGAGTCTCTGAAGGTTAGAACTGGAGACAATTTCCACCCTAAACAGCTCACAAATTTTACAATAAAGTACAGACAAAATACTAAAAGCATCAGTCATCTTGGCTAAAGAATAAATCATCACTATATACAAAATGTGAAATACAGGCTGACTCAACTGCAAGTGACTTGCTGAAGCAGATGGAAACTGCATTGAACGATAATTGTAGCAGGGCTTTTGGAGCAGTTTTATTCCAATGAAGTTGAAGATCTCAAAGTAAAAGTAGGGTTAGGTTCAATATACAATAGATTTAAAAAACGCGATTTCTTGACCGTTGCTGATGAAATAAGCATTTTGCAGGAATTTTGCTTCTAACTGGTTAACATTCTGTGAATACATTAAATATCTGTGAAAGTGACTACTGGTCAAATTCTAAAGATCTTGGCATTGCCCTGATGAAAATGCCATGTTAGTAAACCATTTCCAAAAATTGAAATGTTATTTACACTTTGTGGACAATGGCATTGTAAGTTACCGTCCGTGATTGTTCTCAAGATAAAACCTTTGTTTATCATGCTCAATAATTTTATGAAGTTTGGATACTTTTCAGCAAATCTAAGAGTAATGAAATGTTATCATGTATTATGGTAGGAATAGTCTGAAACAGTTTATCGAAGGTAAACCAATACATTTTGATTATAAACTTTGAATTCTCTGTAGAGGAGAATATTGTTACAAGTATTCTCTCTGCTGCTGTAAAGAATCCGTTGCAAGGAATGATGCTCCTTGCATCAGGTACCTGTACTCTGAATGTGATGAAACCGATAGAGAATATTGTGAATCCTTCAAGCTGTACTTTATATTTTTGATAACTTTTTTACCAGCACTAATCTTTCGAAAAGTCTTGGGGAGCAGGGTTATCGAGTTATAGGAAAAAATGGGATACTACTAAATAACATTAGTACTGTCACAATTGCAACAAATTTCAGCACTTTAGAACCATTCTTTGATGTAAAGAGGCGAGTAAAAGGACACAAAGATTAAGTTAATGTGAAGATGCATAATTTGATAAATTTTTAAAGCAAATATATGGGCAGTGTATGATTGGTAGCTAGACTATGTAAATATTCGTGAAAAAAAATGTTACTGGCTTCTTTTCATTTGTACACTGGTCATGGCAATGGTAAATGCATGGATAATTCATAATACTCTCAACAAAACCGATGCCCTAAGCTTGGAGTTCCAAAGAGCTATATCAACAGCTTATCTTTAAAAAATATGTCATCAGATCAAAAAGGTAGACCCAGGATTTCTTTGTACGTTCTAATGTAAAAGAAGTTGCCTGTAAAGATGATATTGGCCATTTTCAACTAAAGACGGAAAACATTATTATCAAAGAGGAAGATGCAACTGAAAATCCAAAATATATTGTAGTAAATGCCACAATACGCTTTTGCCAGGCCTAGTTTGGACTTAGTAAAAATGCAACTGAAAATTGAACTATCATATAAATAAGAAAGTTTTATTCGCATAAAATAAAACTTTGTATTTGGCAATTGCTTTTCACTAATGAAGAGAATAATTAAAACATGTAAGTGTAAATTTCATCCCCTTTAATCCTGTGTCCTATATTTAGAGAATTGGGTTAGATTTCTCATATGAAATATAAAATATACTTTAATATAAATATAATTTTATACTTAATTTATTTAGTTTTACTTAACCTTAGAAAATATGATTTGTTTCAAATTTGAATAAAATAAATAAAGGATAAATGGGTTAATAAATAAAATCTAAGAAGTATGTATTTTTTGAATGCACATACTATTACCCAAAATTAGTAGATGACCATTTCCCAGGGAAAATAAATGGTCATGTTACATATGATACACCTCACAATATCATTAATCAATAGAACACAAATAGAAATTATATATCAATGGTAAAATTAAAATCGATAAAATTTGTAATGATTGTGTTTCTGACTCTATAAAGTTACTATACCTATTCAATACTAATAAATTAAAATATTATTTGGTTTATTATTTAGAAATTTAAAAACAAAAAATTAATATGGGCCTTAATAATTGTCTTTTTAAATGTTCGATTTTTTTTCCTTTTGCAGTATTTAGTAAAGTACCAATTTTATGAATTCTTTTAAATAATAACATTATAATAATAATTAAAAAGAATTATTTGACAGTTTATTTGTTAAAATAATTTTTTTTTTTAAAAATAAAACATTAACATTTTTGAATAAAAAGTAAATTCATTAAAAAAACATCTAATAAAAAGCATTGGTAAACAAAGACTATTGAAACAGTTTATTTAAAATTCAGTTAGAGAGATTCAAAATTCAATTCAATTCATAAAGGGATAAGTTAATGAAAAAAAGGGAACAATTTTATTTCCTATTTGAATATTATACAATGAAAGATAAAAACAGCTATGAAGCAAAATTTGGTGTTTGATAAAAAAAAAAATTATTTGGAGTCTAACAAATCTTTGATATATGATAGCAATAATACAACAACAATAGTTAATTTATGATCTTTAAAATATGTTATAAAGACAATAGAAGTAATGGAAACATTGAATGCGAGAATATTCATAACTATACTTCATCTCCACTCCATGAAAAAATTTTTTTTTTTTTTTTTTTGTGGGAGATTCAATAATTATTATACTGTGTAGCTCACTTAAAAACAAAATCAGAACAATCAATTTATCATAAAATCACACAATTAGAGAAATTTTAATCTCAACAATAGACATTGGATTGAATAAGTCATGCATACATCAATAAATGAAAAAAAGCTTGGAAATATTAAACACACATCTTGAATCGCTATTTCATTGGAAACGACAAATACAATCAAAGATTTCAATCTACAAGAAATGCATAAATGATAAACAAATTTTTTTAATTTGTAGGAAGGAACCCCTACTATATTACAAGCAAAAGGAAGAGATCAAAGACAAGAAAAACTTTTATTTATTTATTATCGTTTGTTTATAAACAATCAGGCACTTTGATGAAGGAACAAAATATTTTTGGTTATACTTGCCTTCATGTCACATTAAAAAAAAAAAAAAAAAAAATTCCAAGCTAACAAACTGCAGTTAAACAATCATATACTAATCACCTTTTCTCCCAATGGACAATTTGTATAAGTATTCAGGAATTGTTATAAGATGCAAATTCAAAGCATATTAATTGAATTTCAAAGTTAACTAAATTCAGGCACTTTATAAAAATTAAATTATTGCCTAAATCTAGTTAAGAGCACAAATAATGTATTAAAACATGACTATTATAATTACATCTGCAAATAAATATTTAAATAAATTCATTTATATTTTCAAACAAAATGAATTCTTAGAATGCAAAATGAACTTCCCTGGCAAGAAATTTAAATATATCTGATATAAGGGAAAAAAATATTTAATTTATTTGAAGAGTTAAAAGAAACTTTAGAATTAGTGAAGGATTATAACAATATAAATCTAACATTAAAGTTAAAAACATCACTTAATCATATATTTTACACTAATTTCTAATATCAAATTGATGTATTAATTTAATACAATTTAGCAGCAAATTTACATATCATTATTTAGTAAAAATTATATTTGAAAAGAAATGCATGAATTCAAGTGAATATTTAACAGCAATTGAGCAACAAATAGGGATATTAACACAGAGGAAAATATTTTGTATAATAGATAATTTAAAATATTAATTTAATTAAAAACTATATAACTTTTATGACCATTGAGGATATGTCAAAATGTAATGTTATGCAATATTTTTATTATCCTTGCCATATAGTTTTATAGATGAAAGATAAAAAACATAATAGATTTCACAAGAATTTTTTTTTTATGAATCTAAAAGATAACCTTCAGATAAAATTACAAATAAAAATTTAAAAACATGATGACTTGCCATATATCTTTTGAATGAATTTGAAAAAAAAAAAAAAAAACAACTAATAAAGATTAAAGAAATAAAATTTAACATAATCAAGTATACTTTTGAGCAGTAAAAGTAAACCCGATTGTGCAAACATCAAGGGATTATATTTATCATACGAGAATAAATACATAAAATCTGAACAAATGTCATAGCAATATTGAAGATTAAAATTTTAAATTCTGATATTAATTTTGACAAAATATAACATACTATTTGCAAAACAAACTTTTGTGTTCCTTATTATAATGATTTCTCAATGATTCCAACAGCTGTTTAAGTTAAAATGTTAAAAGTTAAATAATATCACCCTACATAAAATAAAAATTAAACTATTTTGTCAAAGATGATCAACTATTGGTGCATGTGTCAAAAGTCGAGCACTGAAGCCAACGCAAAATAAAAAAACTATATAATACACAATGAACATAATAATTAATTTTAGGGCACACACTTATTATACTTGTTTCATCTTAAAAGCAAATTTAAATGTCTTGGTGATAAAAAACTTTACAGAAAAGTAATCTAAATGCTTCATTCCAACATCTTTTCATTGAGCAATTGAAGAACTATGTACATGCTTGTTATTTGTTTTTAATCCCACAAATACAAATGATGTAGCTCATTTAATCATTTTCATAAGAGGAATTAAGGTACATTTTAACATCTATGTAGAACTTAATAATGCTATTTTGAGTCATTTCATGGAAAATCTTAAAAAGGGATAAAGAAAAAAAAATTAAAAGAATATTTTTAAGTGTTGTAGACAAAATAAGATGTTTTCACCCCTCATTACAAGGTGAACTAGCTTTCAAGAGAACAAGTTTTCAATAGATTTTAGAAGTTTCAAGAATATCTTTGAATTTTTCTGGTACAGAAGAACAAGTTGCATGAAGGGGGAATCCTCTACTATGCGATGAGAATTAAATATCTGATTTCACATTTTTAGTTAATTTTATCAGCTAATTGAATTATGTAAATCTGAAACTGCAAGGTAAGAATGCATTGTTTCAAGATTCATAAATGAACCTCAAAATGACATTTATGCAGATTGTGTCCCAGTTATAAATACACATAATGAATGAATCTGCTGAAGATGATTCAAATTTACAGAATACACCGAGATTACCACATTTACTTACTAAACAAGAAATCTTGACAATGTTTAGTAATGTACACAAGGAAACTTATTAATCTCAAAAGTAATTCTTTATTGGAAATGAAGTTTAATAAACTTCCATTACTCCCAAATACTTCTGATGTAAGCACTTTTTAACAATTGTTACTCTGTAAACATTTACTAGAAAAAAAAAGGAAATTTGCTGAGACATATCTGCTACATACCATGTACAAATGCAAACAAGAATTTTCATCAATGAAAATGACTATGAACAAACAATGGCTGCAATGACCAATTCAAATTTGAAAAATTGTTTAATGTTTCCAATAGCTACTCAACTTCTTGAAATTTTGTATTCTTCAAAACTGTAATTTGTAACAAAAAAGTATTTTTCAATTAGAAAAGCATTTTTAAAGTGAAAATCTTCAAAATATGCTATTTTGACAGTCACTTATTTGATAAATAATTTTAATTTAAAAAAAAAAAAAAAAAGCCTCTATTTCGAATAGTATTGCAAACTATCTTAAATATTTTACTAAGTGCAATTCGAGCCCATTTTCTTTGATCAAATAAATTCCTGTATTTTACAAAATATTCAATAATTATACCGAATACATTTTAACTAGTACCAATCAATCAAGTTAAAAATATCAAGAATATTCTTTACATGTATAGAAAATATAGATTTAAGATTACTTACTGGGTTTCAGAACATCTAGCAAGTTCATGTCTTTGATGAGAACAAGCAGTATTCCATACATTTGGGTATCTATCAACACATTGAGTATAACGTTGCATCAAACTGCTACAATGACTATTAACGATTTTCATAGCTTTTCCTTCCCTAAAAATATAAAAAAGATTAGGTTTCAATATGCAAGATATAAAGAATTTGCAATTTTACAAATGTTTACCTGAAAAATAAAGTCACAAATAAATGTTTAAAGTAAGAAATTTCATATTGTTTTATGATTTTTAAAATCATCAGTATTTTATATAAATTTTTTTTTTTTTAATTGATCAATAAATTATTGTAGTTAGAATCTTTAATTATTTTAAGAACACATCCAAGTATGTTTACAAATATTTTTAATGACCAATGATAAGCTATTTTTAAAAAAATTAAAGTAAAAATAAAAAGAAGTTAAAGCACAAACGAATAACAAATGGAAAATTTATACCAAATTAGAAAAGTTAAAATTTTATATATATATATAATGACTTATTAATATTCCAATACATAAGAATATTTTATATAACTTAGAATTGGTCAATGCTGCATATGTTGTAGTGATTTAGTTATTGAAAGAAATATTAACATTTAAAGAATATTCCCTTTCTTATAAATAAAATATAAAAACAATATATAAAATATTCTGTTTGTTGATAAAAATAAAGATTTTTACAATTACTTTAACACAATAAAATAAAATGCCTACTCTAAAATAAAACATAACAGATTATATAAGTTTTTGTTGCATATTCTACCTTGAAATTTAAATTCCTCCATTTGTACAGCTGCCAATATGACACTGCATTTTTTAAAAACAAATTCAACATAGTAATAAATAAATGCAATAATGTCTTATAAAGATCTTTCTTTCCATATCTTTTGGAATAGTTTGCAATTTTTCTATATTCATAGATCTGGAAATTCTTCATAGAAAAGATTTTGTATTACTTTATGAATAAAGTTGATTTAAAAATAAACTGCAACTGAGTATTACATTTAAATCAGAATTTATAATTATAGAGATGGCATTTTATGTATATTAAAATGTTTTTAAATAATTTATTTAAATAATATTTTAATAATGAAACTCTCAAGCAATACTAAAATTGGAAATAAATTTACTGTTGATAAAATGGCTTATTATAATAATCTAAGTTTTATTATAGTTTTTTATAAAAAGAGAAAAAAATCCTCTAAACTTATTTCAAACATTGTAAAACATATTTTAATAAAAATAAAAATACAATACACAGCAAAACATATAATATAAATATTACAAAATATAGATATATAAATATAAAAACTCAGCAAATAAAAATTAGATAAAGTTTAGCTGTTTACTATAGACTTTTTAAAAACAAAATTACTTACAATTTGAATGTTAATTAAATCAAACTGTTTTCTATATTTATTATACAAAAGCCTTAATAATAATCTATTTTTATCAACTGATAATAAAAAAAAAAAAAAATAAATAAAATAATTTTTCTAAATACAAAATAAAAAAATTACGTATTTTTTGAATAAATTTTTTCATTGATAGGCACTATATTTAAATAAAAAAAATGAGCTAATGACAATACAATTTAAGGAAATATATTGATTTGAGGTTTTTTTTTTCTTTTATCCCTTGTAGGATAAAAGAAAATAATACTCTTATAATAATAATCTCTGGTTTCAAATTCTCAGAAAGCTATCAAAAGTTTTTAATTTTAATTTTGCTTGCAATATATATATATACAATAAATTCATATTGGAAAATCAATAAAACTGCAAATATGTCCGTAGATTTGACAAATTTTGAACGAATCTAATTGCTAGAACCTCAATAATTGATGCTTCATTGAAATTTAAAAAGTCCAATTTTCTTTTATATAGATTTTTGAACAATGAAGTTTAATCAAAGTTATTTCAATATCATTTTTATAACAAGAAATTTTATATATATATATATATACGAAATTCGGCTGAGCTTTTAAGAAAACCCAATTTTTAACTCAAATTAAATCAAAATAAGAAAGTAAAAAAACAAAAAAATTATAATTTTTAATAGAATTATTTTTGTACTAAATTTATCTACACAAATGAAAGAGAAAAATTAAATTATTATTATTTTTTTTATAAATAACAAATGTTTAAAATCATATTTCTATCTAGAATATAAAATAATCCAAGACATATAAAAAAAGAAAATCTATATAGGCACATGGTTGAATGGACAGTTCCTTAAGAAAATCGAATTATTTTTTTAGTATAGCAAAAGCTTTTTAAAAATCATCAACAACAGGAAGAAGGGAGGATAATTCAGTTGGCCTCAATTATTATTTTTTTTTTATTAATATATCCCATTTATTATTTAGCATTCATTTTTATACAAAAAATTTCTAAGAACAAAGAAGTGTTAAAAAATAATCATTTGATAATTTTGCAATTCATTTAGAATAATTTTTCCATTAATTATAATACCTTTTAACAATTATTTTTACAAGATTTAATTTTAGATTAATTTACATAAAAATCACGTACACATGGCTGTACTAACTGAATATTAATTTAACCTCGTAATATTAGAAGATTTATATAATTGTACTTAACTCCTGCTTTTTATATAATAATTTTTAAATAATTACTTCAGAAAGAAAAAATTAAGAAACAAAACATAAAAATCATGATGAGAAGTTTAAATTGCAAATAAAAGAGCATTCTGACTTTAAAAATGTTATACTTTTAATATTAAGCTGCACTGTATTTTTATTTTGTATCCAAAAGTAGATACTAATTTAAAAACACAAGAATTTATATTTCAGTGTGATACTGAATCATGTTTTAATGGAAAATTTTAATCGAACATTTTTACTCATTTTCTTGTAAATGTAAATTATTTTAGTATATTATGCTGACTTTGTTGTGCATTATTATGCTCTTTTGAACAAAAATAATTAAGATAATATATTTGGATATATTAATAAGCAAACTTAGTAATTTAAATTAAAATTAAGAAAACTTAAAAAGCGATTTTGAAGAAATAATTATTATAGAAATACTTAGGAGAATTTGGAATACTTGCTCAATAATGCTCGCATATTGACAGTATGAATTTTTTTGTGGAATGACAGATTATAAAATTTTATGAATAGAAGTAAATAAAAAAAATAGGAGTTAATAATATATTAAAAATGAAACATTGGGAAAGTATTTTAGACAATGGCTTTAAAAAAAAAGGGCAAACAATTTCATTTTTTTTTTTTCTTCTCAAGAGCTACTAAAATATTTTCCCAAACAAAAATGATCAAATTACACAATTTTACAAATTCTGTGCAGCAAGGAAATTTTAAAATGTTTAAATTCTGATAGAAAAGAAGTGTGCTACGAGAGTTATAATGCAAGTATCAAATTCAGCTTTCATAAATTTATAGGAAGATTTCTTTGAATTTTTTTACAAAAATAAACTAATTCAAAATAACAAATAAACTACATTTATTATCATATATAAATTTTTAGCAGTACAAACTGAAATGGCATATTACTGAATTAAAGATTGTCATCTTTGACATCATTTTGCCACACAGACCCATGGATTGAAATACCTCCTGGGTATGCATTCAAAAGTCTGAAAGTAGATATCAACACTGAAGAGTCATTGTTGAATACAATAAGTAATATACCTTTCGAGAAAAGTATTAATAATCTAAGAACTATTATAATATTTGAAGAAACATTAATTTTTATAATTATAAGAAAAAGTAAACAGCTTTTAACATTAAAAAAATAAAGAGTTGAATTGTTTAAATGTTTTTTAAATTTAGAAATTTAAAATGTTTAATTAAGGAGTGATAAGATAGTAGCAAGTCTAATTATCTCGTTTCTTGAAAGTAATAATGTTAACAATTTAATTAAATTAAATTTATTATTAACTAATTACAAAAAGCTATGATTATGCATTACAATACAAAATTCATAAATAAATAAATACAAATAACTACAATATATTAATAATAAATAAAATTTTAAGCTGTTTTTAAATCCTAATGAATTTCCATTTTCTAATATATTATAAAATTAAGTTATCTTACTTTTTAAAGAAAGTATGCCCTATCAATAGAAATCAGCTGTTTATTATAAACATAGATTAATCTTACTTCTTACAACAAATATATAATTCAAATTCATTTACTGGATAATTTTTAAAAATATCAAGTGATTATGAACTAACAAAATATTCACAAGAGGAAAAAAAAAAAAACAATGCTTTAAACCATGCAAAATTTTTCAAACTTTTAATTAGATATTAAATAATTTTAAAATAGTGTTTTTTTACTATTGATGAAACTATTGTTTTTATTACTAAAATAGATATATTTTATTACATAAAATAGAGGAAAGCTAAAGTTGATAGCATAAATTTTTATTTACTTTAAAGAAATTTTAAAATATGACAAAATCTACAATAATCCATAGAAAAAAATTCCTTAATATTAGAAGGAAAAATTAAAAATTAATTTTAATTAACTTTGGATTAAAGTTCAAATATGAAGAGTCAATCTATGAACAATTTTAGTAAATAAAGAAATAAAAAATGCATTTTATTCAAACCAACCAATTAAATATTCAATCACAATACTCTTTTGATGTAGGAATTTTCTATAGTATTGAAATATTTTATTTCACAGAAGGCTAATAAAAAGAACCATGATACATTGAAAGAAAATCATAATGATTATTTTACAATTATGGTACATTAAAAACAAAATATTTTTGGAACGTTTGTGAAGAGGGGGGAAAAATCAAATCAATCAAAATTCAATAAATTGGAAAAAATGATTTGGCAATATTATTAATTATAATCAAGAAGTAAACAAAATTCAAAATTGCACGTTAAAAAAGCTTTTAAATAATCATTAGAGAGAAGAAATTAAATTCATTTAAAAGATACAAATTTGCATAATCCAATTAAAAACCTTTTATACGAATAATTTAAATCGAGAATAATTATATTGCAATTATTAAATAGAATAAAAGCCATGTTATCAAAAATAGGCCAACGATGACAGCTAAGATCAAGTTCAATTTCAAAAATTGAAGATCACTCTTGACCTTTCAATACAAATATAAAATTGACTTTTATGCATTTGACACAAAATATAATTTTACTATACTCACATTTTTGAACCGCAAATTAGGTACTTCAAGTACAACAGAAATTTTACAAATGCCAATTAGAATGAGCTAAACTAATACACTTGACAAAACAGAAACAATAAATTTCTGTCTGCCGTGTATTACAATTTTACTGAAAAGACAGAAACATGCGGAAAAATTTCTAACCAATCAGTGGACAGATCCTTATGTCAGCCAACTCGACAGTTGGAAATAGGGGAAAACCCCAAAAATATAGATATAGTTATTGAAAAATATATTTAAAAAACTGACAATTTAAACCTAAAATAATGAATTTATTAAAAATAATAAAAAAATTGATATATAATGTATTTTAATGAATTTATTAACCCTTTGTTAATTATAAATTGCATTGGATTTAAATAAATTCGATGAAATAAAATAGAATCGTTATCGTTTAGCAGTGTGCCACTGTTTTTGAAACAGCGCTAAATTTGATTTGGTCTTAATTTAAATTCAAGATATTGTGAATAATCAATATAGAGTTTATGCTAAAAACTCCCATTTGTCAAGAGTTGTCTTCTTGTGTAAAGTAAGTTGTATTTAAGCTAATATATAATGCTTAATATGTATTTAATATACTATTTTGGCTTATTTACCCTAACGGCTTTGGCGTGGTCGAAATTATTGATGTTGACATTTTTAAATAATTTGTTAGTAATTTTGAAAGTAATTTTTGATGATATTATTTATTTCAACATTATCACTAAGGAATTATTTTAAAATTGATACACATTTCAATTTATAACATTTTAAAAATGAAGTGGGTTATTAAATGTATAAATTGATAAGTTTCTGTTATAATTTGAAAAAACTTTAATTTAATTTTTTAATAAATTTTGCAACTATCTTTAAATTATCATTAACTACAATTTAATTAAACGAATTTGTATTTCGTTTTTTAGGAATAAGCTATATAATGGTTTATAACTATATAATGCATATTATATGCACTAATAATATGCATTTTTAATTTGCAATATCTATTATTTTATTTATATATACTTAAAAGATATTTGAATTTATAGGAGAGGCAATAGTTAATTAAAGTTAAGAAGCAATAGTTAATTTTAATTTTATTTATGAATATGTATTTTTGACTCAATATTTTCACTGAACTATTTATTGTTATTGTTTAAAATATCAAACAATGTAATGATTCTTTAAAAAAATATTTATGACAATAAATTATTTTGAGGCTTAACATTTTACTTTAAATAGAAAATATTGAAAATTATAGAAATGCATGAGCCTCAGTTTTAACATTAAATAAATCTTAAACTTATTATATTAAAAAAATAAGTATATTATTACAAAACTAGAGATTTATTTTGTATACAATAAAATGTCATGTGTATTTTGTAGTATATATGCTTTTAAATTAAAAGGTTCATTTTCACATTTATAATCTTTGAACAAGCAGCAAATTAATAATTTTTCTTAAATATTTGTTTCTACACATTTGTGGTTTTAAATGTTACTTTTAGTAATTTGAAGAGTTGTAGTTGCATGAAAATAAAAATTAAAAAAATGTAAAATAAATAACACATTATCATTTTGGTTATACTGAAAATTAATTGGCATATTTATGTATATAAAAGGAAATTCTCTATATTGTCAAGGAAGAGATGTTTTTTGATTAATATTTGAATGGTCTCCTAGTTTTATTCTATTCATATTGAATATTTTTGTGGTCTTCATAATAGAAAGAATGAGGAGGATATTTAATAAATTAAAACCAAAGTTTAATGAAAAGTCAATATTTGAATTGATGACTTCTGGCACTGGGGTATTAATTGCATGGCAGTAATTGATGTTCACAATAACTTCAGTGCATATTAATATCAATGACTGATCGCTCACATTAAAATTTTCTGCCCAAACAACATTTGAACATTTTTACATTTTGAGCAATTTTAATGATGAACATTTTCTGCTAAACATTTTCCACCCAAAATAAAGCAATTTGACAATTTTCAATGGCAATTGGTTGCTGGCATGTGATTAATATCCAAGTACCTATCTTTTTTTTTTTATAAATTACCACTTCTAATAAAAGCAGGAACTTTCATTCGAAGATTTATTTTATTTATTATACTCTATTACCTCAATGTTATAAATGAAGATAAAACTAGTATAATTAATACCAACATTAAATTATAGTCTATATGATTCAAATTGTGAATTAAAACAAAATTAATTCTTATTAAAATGCATTCCTGGCTAATAATGTTCTATGAATATTTCTTCTAAAACTATTTCCGTCAATAAAATACTTTTATTTATTGATTGTCACAAATCAAATTTTAAATATCTTTGGGGCAGTAAACTGAAATTACTTGAGTTATCATGTTTTATTGTATTTCATTTAGTTTTTAGATCAAAACTTTTTATAAATTCATTTATATGCTTACCTAAAATTGTATTTTTACTTTATCAATATTTGATTTATCATTAAATAATAATCTAGGATTCTACCATAATGTCTATTGTCCCATGTATATTACATAATTTTTCTTATAACTGCTGTGCATAATTATATAATTATTACCTTACATTAATTAATTGATGGTATTTATTCAATATTATTGTTTGATGTTCAACTGGTTTAACTATTTTTATAAGTAACAATGCAATATTGCATACTAATGTGTATGAAAAGAAGTATTAAAACAATATTTTTGAAATTAGCCTACTTAAGCTTGCATTTAATAAATGTAACTGAAATGCAACTAAATCTTTATTTTTATATTTGATTGATGAAAGCTGTATAACCTTCGTTTTATATATATATATATATATATAAAAGAATTGTCAGTATCTTTATTAGTCAAAGAAATACTGAAGAATCCAGGAAAACAGTTGTTAAGATTGTTAAAAAAAATTTCTTATTCTTAGTGGGAATCTTTTATAGTCTCTGTTAGAAATTTTTTTCTTTTTAACCATTTAAAATTTTTTGGTGAATGTACAAAGTGGGAGCAAACTCTTGGCAAGGTTTTTATATTTATAAGACCCCCACCACTTTGTACATTCACTAAAAAAAAAAATTTTTTTTTTTCTTATAGAGACTAAATATAGACCATATAAAGATTCACATTAAGAACAAAAAAATTTTTTTCTTTTGAAAGGAGATCTTCTTAACAACTGTTTTGTTTTTCTGGATTCTTCACTACTTCTTTGGACTGATGAGATATTGACAACATCTTTTACAAAGAGTACTTATATAAGGAAAAAAAAAAAAAAAAAAAACACATAATGTAAGAATTTATGCTGATTGACTCTCAAAATGCCAAAAATTTGGTAAAACATTTAACTTGCCTTTGAAATTTATGCTTGCCAATAAGCTGCTTTATCATGAATGATCAAATTACAACTTGATAAATAATAATAAAATAAGTAACTTAATACTCTTAAGTCACACCCAACAGACAAACTATATTCAAAGATGCGAAGCATTAATAATATCCAACTGTAATTCATTATTAACATCTATAAAATTGTTCTGGATAGTCAGTTCAGGATTGGAGCGTTATGTTTTCATGTCCAGTTTGAAATGTTGGTAACTTCAAAACTATATATAATTTGGAATATTTCATTCTGTAGAAGCTTGACAGATTGTAGTGGGAGGGGGTAGATTTGGTTTGTCGTTTTACTGTCCTTTTTTGTACACGTTAAGCTAATTAGACCGGGAACTACAGTTTAGCGTGGATTCCGAACCACTAACGAACATCCATGCCACCACCGGGATTCGAACCTGGAGCATGTGATACCAAAGACCAGAGCACTCGCAGGCTGCTGGGAAAGGGGGGCTGTGACACCATGTCGTAGGGAGCGGAGGAGGGTTGGCTTAGAATCCGGCGACTCGCACTAAGCTCCCGCTATTATATTTCAGGATCTAGAAGTGTTACAGGAATGATGAAGAGTGCTTTTGAAAAGTCTTGACGAGATCTAAGTAAACATAACAATAAAAACCACAATGAAATAAAATTTATGTGGGTAAAATGCAAAAACAAGTGAAATTTTATAATGTCTGCTTATATGCAATGATGGGGAAAGCAAATTCGAGGAAACATATTGCAGAAGGCAGAGGCACTCAAGACGAACCTAAAAAGTTATATACAAGTAGACAACGTGAGTACAGAACGTTATAGCCTAGCGCCCTAGTGCAAGTGATGTCAATGGGGCATGTTACAACCGTAGTCTACGGACATTGATTTCAAGAGGGCCAGTGTATGTCGTGATCATTCTGTTTCAATAAATGTCTACATTATTAATTCATTCCTTGTTTAATCTACCTCTCATTCCTTCTCGTTCATTCTGCAAAATCTGTTTGCCTCCTTCACTTTTTGGCGGCTTGATGGCCAATTAGCTGGCGCTCTGGCCTTGGATACCACGGGTTTCAGGTTCGCACTCTGACGGTGGCATGGATGTTTGTGAGTGGTTCGGAATCCACATTAGCTATAGATCCCGGACTAATTAACCCAAAGTGTGCAAAAAATAATCCTAGAGCGACAAACCAAACCTTCGTGTTTTTGCTTTTTCTAACTATCTCCCAACCTCTTGTCTCCGTTACAAAATGAGCTCATTAAAATGTTTGAACTTAATAAATTGCCATCAGTTTATTGTTGATTGAAATTTATCGTTTTGTCTCAAAAAACGATTAGAAACCTTTGTCAGATAATGAATATAACAAGTAATATATATATATATATATATATATATATATAATTTTTTAAAATGTCAATTCCTACTTTTTTCACTTTATTGCAGAAAAATCCTTTACAAATAAAGTTAAAATTTTCCTTTGCATCTGGCGCCATCTATTAGATACATGCAACTTAAATATAAAAAAACTAAAATTAATTAATTAAATTTAATTAATATTTGAAAAAATGTATTAACATCCAGTGTCATCCACTACAAGTTCAAAAAAATGTATTTGAACTTGAGTGGGTGAGTGAAATGTATTTTATTAACGATTAAAAATTTGAACAAGATATATAGGGAGAGTGTGAACTAATGGTAGGAATTGAAAAAGCACGAGGTCATTCTTTAGAATTGTCACGAGGTTTCTTTAGGTCAGCATATAGCAGACAACCGGAGCCCCATACATGTACAGTATTTCTTTTGGGAGTATGTCATATTTTTAATAAAATTAGATTACAGTAATTAATATCTATTTTATTCAATTCAAAAATCAAATAGAAAATAAGAATTAAGAAAATCTTGGTAAAAAAGATTTTTAAGATGTTACAATTGAAAAATGAACAAAAAATTATTTAATAATTTTAAATTCAGTCGATATTCTTTTGATAATTGTTTTTACATGATCTCCAATTTGTCAAGGCTGTTCTCAGCAATTCATGCTGACTAGTTAATTGTGAGCGATATTTTGACTAACTTCATAGCTGGGTATAAACATTCACAGTAATGGAAGGAATCGGGACAATAGTCGCCAAGCTGCTTTCTTTAAGTTGGGATACTTTGTTTCTGGCGCCAATTACCCAAAATCTAATCAATGAAAGAGGCTTAGTAATGCTTGATTCTCCTTCATTTTTAATACTTCTATTCCTTACGATGCTGTGCCGGATAATATTATATTAGAAATTGGAAAATCATCTTGAATTATATCAATTAGAAATGGATCAATATAAAACACAAATGTAGATTTGAAATTTCTCAGTTTTTCAAATCTACTTTTAAAATTATATTAAATATTAATTACAATTTTCGTTTCAAACGTAATACAAAAATACACTGTTCTTCCGATCCACATTTGCACATTTTGGTATATAGTGTTTGTGAAGTAATCGTAAATATCAACAGATCAGAAAATGGAAATCTCCTGACTAATAAATAGTCAAAGTCAAATCAATTAAAACTATCGTTGAGTCAATACAATGTCAGACAATAAATTAACTCTTATTTGTGAAAAACATGTTTAAAATAAAATATTTTTTAGTGATTCTTCCATAAATAACAAAGGGATATAAAACCTGATCTTAATTAGTTTTGCTCTTCTCTATTTTTAAAAGAGAAGGGAAAAATATATATTCTATTTCGCTCGAAGTACCTGTAAAGGAAATTATTGAAAATTATTAATTTGAAATCCATTAACTCTATTGATGTTGTATTCTCATTTATAGCATAATTGTTACTATGAAGGGAGGGGAAAAAAAATAACTTTTGACTAAATTCCAAATTTTTTGATTGTAACAGATGTACTGCCAGTAAACAGATAGTTCTTGAGTCTCGTTATACATAACCTTCGACTGGTGTATTCAATTCACAAGTGTCATTTATTTTGGAATGCCAACTATGAATATGATTTGACAGTTTGTACATGCCAAGTATTCCATGAGATTATTTCCGCGACTTTGAGTGACAGTTATTTGTTCTTAAAAAGATTTTGTCGCAATATATTTACTTTTTGTATTTATTCGATACTTTGTTCTTAAATATATTTTGTTACATTATCTACAATTATTAATTTTAATATTTACTGTAATCTTGTAACATATGGCTTTATTGGAAACCAGTCCATTACAATAAGGATCACACACATAGAAGGAACAAGCAGAACAAAGTAAACATACAGTGAGACGTAATCGATAATAAGTCTATCACACACCACAAAAAGTCAAATGGGAGAGAGAGTAAATAAAGGGAGTAGGCACGTTATTTTAGTCCATGAGGCTTCTGGCTTCCAAGTACAATTGCAAGACTTCTTCTTGGCTCTGAGCTTTCCTGTTTAGTCCTGGACATTTCAAAAGATGTTTTGAATTCATTGCTCCAGCTTTACATATCGGGCAAGTGCTCGAGGCGAGGACACCTATCCTGTTTAGGTGTTCCGCAAGACAATCGTGTCCGGTTCTTATCGAAAGTTGGCAACCGCCTCTTTACGTGGTCTAGTGTTAAAGATTTCCCAGCTGTCTTGAATATAGTGCCACTTTTTTGCCTTCAGATTTAGTGATGAGATTATCTTTCTGTTTCTTAAAAATTTCTCTGTGAATATATTTCTTGAAAGATTCTGATGGAACTTGATTTCTTTCCAATATTCACATGGTTTCCTTTCTTTGCAAATGAATCCTCCGCTTCGTTACCTTTAATTCCCACGTGTGATGGTATCCACTGGAATATAATTTGCCTGGCTTTAGTTCTTAAATATTTGATGTCTTTCTTAATTTGAGTTATTATTAGGGTTTCAGTATGATGATTTAACGAGACAGCTTGTATGGCTGCTCTGGAATATTCGATTACCACTTTAGAGTAGCAATCATCATTTACTCTGATTTTAAAATTATTTATTGCTAAATGTATAGCATAGATTTCAGCGTCAAACATTTACTGTAATCTGTTCTGCACGAATAAAAAAAGAAAACGTTAACGAATGTACATAACTTTTTTTACATCATTATATTTTACTATTTTATTAACATAATTTTTAATGAAAAACTTCAGCTGAAAAAAAAAAAAAATACCAGCTCTTCAATATAATCTAATAAAAATTTTAGTGTTCATCAAATTTATTTTGTTAAAAATGCAATATTCTGTATTTCTTTTAATGTACTTTTATTCATCTTATAAGCTAATATTTTACATTTATTTATCTTATAAGCAAATTTTTTTTTACATTTATCTTATAAGTTATTTTCTTGCATTTATTTATAAGGTAATTTTTCTTCCATTTATTTGTTATCTTATAAGGTATTATTTTTTACATTTGTCTTATAGCTAATTTTTTACACTAATTCATCTTATAAGCTAAATTTTGTACATCTTTTATCTGTATACTAAAATTGGTAATTATTAAAAGGTTATACTAAGTTTGGGTAAAGCATAATTCATTATATAAGATTAGAATCCGTCTCGTACTATATTTTTCGTAATTCAAAAGATGCTGTTACGATGCATGTAGATGTGCAGATGCACAATTGCTTTCTTAACCGAATCTGAACTCTTACTTAATTTTCTTTCTCATAAATAAAAAAAATTTCGTCCGTTACGACCCTTAAAAGGCAATTCTTTAGAAAATATTCCATCTTTATTCGAATAATACACTGTCGCAGAAAGTGATTTATATATTTATCGTCTGCTGCGAACAATCCAGGCTCTCCATCAAGCCCTTTAAAAAAAAAAATGTCCTTGTGAGTTTTTCATTGTTATGGCATTCTTCCAACTCTGGAGCTGTTGTACCAGTAATGGCCTCCCGTCTAATCGCTAATATAGCACTTCCTCTGCCGTGTAATTATACTTCGCTCTGTGAGATTAAAGGGATATCTGTAGCTGTAAACAGTGCGTCAGACCAAATCGTAGATCTAAATAGACTTTTGTTTATCAAACTCGTAACAAATATTTTGATCTTTAAAACGTTTTACAATAGCATTCTTAAAATTCGATCTTCGTTAATTTTATTTAAAAAAAAAAAAAAATGTTCCACGTAAAACTTTTTTGCAAGAATGTTTTCATCAGAATGCAATTGTTCAGTCAACATTAATCTTTGATGGTATTCATAATCCATTATTTTAGTGCATTTGAAAGAAATTTTTTAAACATTAAAACGCTTTTGAAAGACAATTTATTTATCTTAATCCATTGCAATTTTAATAATTAATTTCTTGGGTACTTTTTAAAAAGTACCTTTTGTTGTTCAAAGAATCGTCAAGTTTTTAATCATTGAATTTTAATCGCTAATGATAAAGGAAGTATGAAGTTAAAGAAATTAGTATATTTTATAAAAATTGCTTGAGTTTTAAAATTAAGTAATCGATATTAAATAATCAAATGCATTAATTAATACAAAATATCAATATGTCAATCCAAAGCATAGATTTTAATATATTTTTGTTTAAACGTATTATGGATGAAAATAGCTATTTATTAAAGTATCGTTTTAGATTACCAAACGATCCTTGATAATTTTAGAAGGAAAAATATTGCCATCAATGTTTCCAAAACTCAAGCAATAACATTTCGTAAAGGAAACGCCAGTGAACCCAGTGATAATCTCTTCTTTACAACGAACCAATAGCCTGGTCAGCGCATGTTAAATATCTTGGTTTAATAATTGATAAAAAAACTAACCTTCCATGAATATATCAATAATATAAAAGAAAAATGTTGGAAATTTTTTTATCTCTCCCTCAGTCTCATCAATAGAAATAGCAAACTCACCCTTTCAAACAAAATATTACTATTCATGCAAGTATTGAGACCCCATTGTTAAATGTTAGAATTTTACTTATTTGTTTTTATGTATAGTAATCATTTTTTAAAAATTATTTTTAGTGAATTTATATTAGCATTATAAGGGTTAAATTCCAAGTATAAAGATATTTTTGTATTAGCATTTTTTCAAACATTAAGAAAGTAGAATATAAATATTTTGTAGAAAACGAAAAGACTATCATATTTACCATGCTTAAGTTTGTATAAATTAAATCAGATGATTTTTTTCAAAATGATTTTAGACGCTTTTTTTAAAATTGTTCTTGCTATTCATAGATAACTTCTTATTTATAGTTAAGTTTTTTTCAGTTTCAATATGTTTATTTTTTACATACCATCAAATCTTTCTCTCTTTTTTTGTTATTTCTTTATTCGCCAAACTTTTAGAGATTTGTGAAATAATAATTTTTTTTTTTTTTTTTTACTGTCCTGTCATTTGTTCTTATCAAATTCCAACTGGAACAAAACATAAATGTTGTCTTTACGACTGCACAAAATGTTGATTCTTTTATCTTATGAAAGTCCGATTAAAGGAAGTATTTTAATTCGAAATTTATTTTTTTTTTACATTTTTATTGAAACTTCTTCCCTTTAGAAGATAAATGCTTTAAAATGCAAGATTGTGCAATTTGTCTCAATAAAATATTGCTAATTAAAATATTGTTAAAATAATCGTGTATTGTTTTTGCCAAAATGACAAGATTATATAATGAAAACTATTCAGTAATTAATTCGTTTTATTACACATTTTTAATTGCCTAATTAAAAAAAAATTCTCGGCTCTCTTTTGAAAATTTCGGAGTACTTTTCTTTTAATTTTGGGCAATAGTTTTTTTTAGTAATAAACGTCACATTTTTAATGACGGATTTTTTACAATCATGTCTCACTGTTCTATTCCTTGGTTTAAAGATATTAAAAAGTAATAAAATATGAAACATAATAAATATTTAAAATATAAATAATTAGACTGTATATTTACAATTATATTTATTTTGAAAGTTAAGCTATATAATTTTGGGGTTTGATCGCCGAGTGACTAGCACTCCTCTGGTCCTCTGTTCCACAGGTTTTGGATTCGAGACCGGCTGTGCCATGGATGCTTGAAGTGGTTCGGAGTCCACTTTAAACCATAGGTCCCGGTCTCATATGACTGTACAGCGTTGAGCTTAGGGCTGACAACCCTACTCCGTAAAAACATAGAACATCTGCTGCCTCGAAATCTGCCAGTAGGCAGACGGCCTTGGCCCACCATGGGGCTGTTGCGCCGCTGATGTTGATGAAGTTATATAATTTGGGTACTCGAGGAGAAACATTTGAAGAATAAGCAAATTGTCTGTTATGTTTGAAAAATCTAGGCGGCACAATAGCCAATTGGCTAGCGTTCTGCTCTTTAGTACCACAGGCTTCAAGTTCGAATCCTGGCGGTGGCATGGATGTTTGTTAGCATTTTGAAATCAACGTTAAACTGTAGGTCCCAATCTAATTAGCCCAAAGTGTGCACAAAATGACCATAGAGCGACAAACCAAATTTTAAAAAATCTATTCTCTCCTTCTCCTCCCCCTCTTAATAAGTAAATTTAGATTGTGAAACTTTTGAAAATAATTCATTATGAATTTTAGTATAGAATTATATACGAATTTTTGATATGAAGATTCAAATTTACTGCAATTTTAATATGCAACTACAGTTTCATTCATTAATTATTACTGTAATAAATAATTATTATGCTTGTTTAACTAAATCCTTATATAGCCTTGCAGCTGGGATTGTACATCTACTCTTCATCATTTAATTTTCTTTTAAGCTTCATAAATAACTAAATTTACGAGTCGTTGTATCGAAGAAGGTTCAGTCACCTATTTTATTTCTTCTGTGAATTATATTACCAGCCGTTGTGTGATTTAAATGGCGGAATTGCCATTCATATGCTGTTAACCTTAATTGTTAAAATAAATTAATCTTTCAATCTTGCTCTGTTGATACTTTAAAGGAGTTTCTTTTATGAATATGTATTTATAGATTATTTAATTCCGTCTAAGAATATCTATTTTTAAAATAGCCTTGTTCTATATTTTAACTAAATAATAAAGATGAAAAATTATTTAAATTCTAAAACTAAATTTTATAATTTTTTCATGTTTATTATTTAGTTAAGATAAAATATAAATGATTTTATATTAGTTAAACCCCATCCGTCAATACCTTTCACCTCTATTAAGTTTCTCTGTTAGAATCCCTCCGACTTGGCTGTTTGCCAATTCTCCACAGAATCGGTGGTCAAACTATAGCTGGAATATGAAAAGTACTGAAAAATATAAAATTAAATTTTGGAATTGAAACTATAATTTTTTCATCTTTATTAATTAGAGCAAGATTACAGTTTTACTTATCAAAAATATAAATTATTTTTATATTAGTTAAACCCCATCCGTCAATACCTTTTCACCCCTATTAAGTTATTCAGTTTGAATCCCTCCGACTTGGCTGCTTGCCAATTTTCCACCGAATCGGTGGTCAAACTATAGTTGGATACTACACTATCTGGAAGAAAGTGACGGAAAGTAGTTTCCCTCGAAAAAGTAGAAAAGTCGACAATACAGCTGACACATACGCAATAAAAGGTATCACGTGTCATCCGTATCCTATAAATACTCTGTGGAGTCGACTAGAGTTGTTTTTTGTCAAGATGCCGCCACGGGAAGAGTTGTCTGAGTTCGAGAAAGGTGTGTTGGTTGGATTGCATCTTGCCAAGGTGTCAATTAGGGGAGATATCCGTCTCCGTAACTGCTCAAAACAGGACAGGGAAACAGCTGAGGGACATTGTCAGAACAAACCCCGAAGTGGACGACCTACAGTTCTCATCAGCAGGGACCGGCGGGTGCTCGGCAGGGAGATTCGAAGTAACCGTCAAACATCCATGGATAACATCGCTAATGAGTTTAGACAAGCCACAGGTGTGGCCGTTTCGACCAAGACTCTTCGTATCGAGGTCCTTAAGTTAGGTTACACTGGACGTTCGGCGGCCCATAAGCCTTTGATTACGAAAACCAACAAGAAAGCGCGCCTTCGATGGGCCAAAGACCACCGTACTTGGACTCTGGATAACTGGAAACGCGTCCTTTGGAGTGACGAGTCACGATTTACCCTTTTCCGTTCCGATGGACGTGTTTGGGTATGGCGTTTACCAGGAGAACGCTTTTGCCGAGTGTGTGTCGTCCTAACTGTAAAGTTTGGTGGAGGAGGATTGATGGTATGGGCCTGTTTCTCCTGGTATGGGGCTGGCCCACTGGTGAAGATTGATGGTGCGATGAATGCCGATAGATACTATGATATTCTCGACAATCTTGTCCTTCTTACCTTGTGGGCAACGTACGGTATGGATGATTGCTGGTATCAAGACGACAACGCAACATGCCATGTTGCAAGGATGACTCTTGATTGGTATGTGAACAACGTTAAACGCATGGAGTGGCCGGCGCAGAGCCCTGATCTTAACCCAATTGAACATCTCTGGGACGAATTGGACCGTCAGTTGAGGGCCTGCACCCCACTCCCCAAAAAACGAGCCTGAGCTATGGAACTTCCTGTTAAACATTTGGAAGGAAATTCCTCTTTGCCACTATGGCTAATTTAGTGGAAAGCATGCCCAGAAGGGTTGCAGCTGTGATCGCAGCCAAAGGAGGCCCTACCTCCTATTAATTTTAATAAATATGGGTTTATGTCGTTATAGTGTCGTGTCCCTTCACTTTCTTCCACATAGTGTAGTTATATGAAAATTACCGAAAAAAAATATATATAATTTAATTTTAGAATTGGAATAAATATTTTTTTTGGTACTTTTCATAATCCAGCTACAGTTTGACTACAGATTATGTGGAAAATTAGCAAGCAGCCAAGTCGGACGGATTCAAACAGAGAAACTTAATAGGGGTGAAAGGTATTAGCGGATGGGGTTTAACTAATATAAAAATCATTTATATTTTTGATAATTAAAATTGTAAAATAAATTTGCTCTAAATCTTAATGCCTTGCTTTAAATCTTAACTAAGTAATAAAGATGAAAAAATTATTTTAACTCTAACGTTAAATTATACATATTTTTTGGTACTTTCATATTACTAGAATTCAGCTATAATTTGACCATAGATTATGTGGAAAATTAACAAGTAGCCAAGTCGGACGGATTCAAACAGAGAACCTTAATAGGGGTGAAAGATATTGACGAATGGGTTCTAACTAATATAAAAATCATTTATATTTCATCTTAACTAAATAATAAAGATGAAAAAATTATTTCAACTCTAAAATTAAATTATATATATATATATATTGGTACTTTTATAACTAGAATCCTGCTATAGTTTGATTATTATTGGCAAGGAGCCAAGCGGGACGGACAGAGAAACTTAATAGGGGAGAAATGTATTGACGGATGGCGTTTAACTAACATAAAATTTCTTTATATTTCGATTATTAAAATTTCAAATTGTACATAAAAGAAAAATGAGATGGAAAAATTCCGCACTAACTAACATAAAACTTTTTTTTTTTCGAAACTGCTTTGCACCGTATGTATCTGACACACACACACACACACCCCCCTAGCAAGTAATCGATTTGACCGTTTCCGTCTTTAAACCGGATATTTACCTTTTCACACAATCGGTAGCCTATTATAAATTTCATTGTTAATTTACATACTTGTCAATATTTACATCATCAGTAAAATGTGCCGATTTTTGCTTTGTTTTTACAGATAAAGGCTTTTTATTATTATGAATATTGAATTTATTAATTACTTCGTTTGTTAATTGCAAATCTTTGAATAAATACTTTAAATTAATCTTTTACATCACTAATGGATATTTTCGTTTCACACTACGAGTCCTTTCATTCTTGTTATTTACCTACCTTGTCAGGAAATTACTTTTCAAACCTATATTGCTATATGATTCCAAGTCATCTAAGGAGACCTTCCTAGAACTTTGTGCGATCTGATGGTCAATTGGCTAGCGCTCTGGCCTTTGGTACCACAGACTTCAGGTACGAATCCTGGCGGCGACATGGATGTTTGTTAGTAGTTCGGAATCCACGTTAAACTGTAGGTGGCAATATAATTTGCCTAAAGGGTGCAGTGACTTCGTTCGTTCTGACTGTGTAGACGCTTTGCAATTTTCGCAGCTCTAAGATGTGTACTTTTCTCTCTCTTTGCCCTCTGGAGCTGAACCTCAACTCTTAAATTTCCTTAAAATAAAGTAAAAATGACTCGTGACCTTTCAACTATCTGCTAAACCCACTTGGCTTTCGACTGCAGTTGATAACTGCGCATTATAATATACAGGGGTTATCAAATTGAAACACCTGTGAATAAATGTGACATTTAAGAAGCCTTAACTATCAGTTTTTTTTTTAAATATAAAAAGGTATATCATGTTAGTATGAGGTAGCTTTAATGAAGCTGTATGCGTCTTGGATTTTCTTCAAAAGCGTAAAGTGTCACTTTCAAAGAGGTCAAATTGTAGGACCCTGAATAGCTGGAGCAACTTTGACTGAAACATAACAGCCTTTAGGCGTTTCTAGAGGTACAGTATCTAAAGTCATGACAGCATACACACAGCTCGGCAAAGCAAAATAGTGGACAGAAGGAGAAGATGAGGGAAAGAAACCGACGGGTATTGAAGCGGATTTTAATGTGCAAAAAGACAACTGCAGCCAAAGTGACCGCAGAGCTCAATCAGCATCTGGATTCTCCAGTGGCAATCATTACGGTTAGGAGGCACCTTCATAAACAGCACATTTACGGCAGAGCAGCAATTCCCAAGCCACTTGTCATAACTGTTAATGCCAAACGTCGTCTGCAGTGGTACCACAAACCACAAAACCTGGTCGATTGGTAAGTGGAAGACAGTTATAGTGTCAGACGAATCATCTTTCACACTTTTCCCTTAACAAGTCGGGTGCACATTTGGAAGATTCTTACACAAGCGTATGATCGTGATTGTGTCATTCCAGCTGTCAAGCATGGATGTGGATTTTTAATGGTATGGTCAGCTCTGTCGCGGTTTTCTGGGAGAAGCGCAGAGAAGTTTTAGCTAACCGGGCCCCTCCCATAATGCAAACTTTGTTTCCTGCAGTATGATGATAATGCTCCTATTCATGCAGCCAACCTGACCAATCATGGTTTGATGAAACCGAGGATGAAGTGAAACATTTAATTTGGCCCGCACAGTCCCCCGATCCCAATATCATCGAACCGGTATGGTCTATTTTAGAGCGATCCATCCGGAATCGATATCCTTCACCGGCATCTCTTCGAAACTTTCACAATATCTCCATGAAGAAGGTTCAATATTCCTCTAAACACTATTCAGCACTTGTATGATTCGATTCCCAGATGAATCCAAGCTGTATTACGTACCAAAAGGCGGCCCTACACCATATTAGAAAAGGATTTCTAACTCTAGGATGTTTTCATTATTTTGATAACCACTTTATATAGTGTACACACATAAACTGGATTTTTAACAAGCTTTGTGAAAGTCAACTGTTTTAAATGTATCATAAAATCTTAATGGTAAGATGTAAATTACATGGTAAAAGTACACACCGTTTCCCCTGTTTAAAACTGTTCTGTAGTTACATCAAGCACAAAAAACAGTTGTCATGATGTAGTGACTCTTGACGATTTGCCAGATCCTTTGGCAGGTGATAATGGAAATTTTGTTTTGGCCATTTGTTTCAAGCACCCTTATTTTCAAATTAAAATGATTCCATTCCTTATTTCTCCGATTTTCTATTCCTTATTTCTCCACGAATCTTATAATGATGGCCGAGTAATTAGCGCTCTGGCGCTCGGTACCACAGGTTTCGGGTCGAGTCCCGACATGGATATTTGTAGTGGTTCCACTTTAAACCGTTAGTCCTGGTCTAAAATGACTGTAGAGTTGGACGTAGGGATGACAATTGTACACCGTAAAAAACAATATATCTTGCTTGGGAATCTGCCAGTCGGCAGAAAGCCTTTGTCCATCATGTGGTTGCTGCGGCATTGAAAAAGAATTTTATAATACACGTTTACCAATTTTCAATCGATTATGACTTAAGTATTTTGGAAAGATTTTCTTGCATAGAAGTTATGATTCACTCCTGAACACGAGTATTCCTATATGTGATATTCACAATCGTAACGTGAAATCAAATATAAGTATAACATGAAATGAAATATAAGATAAGAACACGATCGTTTAATTTGTTTTTCTGTACAAAAATATTTTTATCTGTGTTTTTTTCGCTGTGCATGTTTGTGTCTATTATGAAAGTTAAAAAAAAAAAAAAAAAAAAAAAAAAAAATCTGAAAATGATCAAATTTAATTGTTGTATGACAAAACATTGACGAACGAGGGGTGATTATGTTTTTTTTTTTTTTCCTTTTCTAATGCAGCTGACAAACACTTAGACAGCTTGGTGTTGGATGCCTTAAGGCAAGCGCTGCACAGACGTCACTCACTTTGCATGACCCAGGGGGGCGCGTGTAACTTGAAGATAAGCCACGGACGCGGAGTAACAATGCCCCCGCAACTCTCTACGATCCTATTAGACCGGGACCTACGGTTTAAAGTGGATTCCGAACCACTACAAACATCCATGGCACCGCCGGGGCTAGAACCCGAAACCTGTGGTACCGAGCGCCAGAGCGCTGGCCATTCAGGCCCAGGGTGATTATGTAATGAGGGAGAAAAAAAATTAATTACGGTTTAGGATTAAAATAGCTACATACCAACCGAATACGCTCTAGAAAGTTTATAAATTTTTAAAAATTTGCTACTTATGTATATCTTTTCTTTTACATAACAGAAAAACAATGAATTCGTTATACAATATATATTTTATTAATCGATTTACAAGTCTAAATCTTGTTGGAAACCGAGTAGCATGGCATTGAAAGAAAGAGCAAGAAACTAAATTTAGTGCAATTTTTTTGAAGAGTATGCAAAAGGCTTTCTGCAGTTTATTTATATTTTCCTCCTGCGCTTAGAACTTTTTTAAAGATATCATTTAACCCTCTTCATATACTTAACTATAAGGGGGTGTGATAACTTACATAGTTCTATTTTTCTAATATTATTGTATACAAAGTATTAATTTATTAAACCACCGAATAACAAATAACGGAAAAAAAAAAAAAATTATATTCTAATAACTTTCATTTTAATGTAGAGTTATAAAAAAGTAGAGGAAATTTACATTTAAAAATACAAGATTTATTTTGTGTATGTGGTCAAATTTTAAGCAATAATGCATTTATTTTGAGAATTGACAATATAATGAAATATAGTATTGATGTTGTAAGAATATAGAGCAAAACTTCTACATTTTGGAATATATAAGATACTATAGTATTATGTATAAAATTCTACGCTGGTTAAATTCAACAATTGTTTTCAGTATTTTGACGGATAATCAAAAATTTTTTAAATTTCTGTTGGTTTCAAAAATCATTAAAATTTGTTAAGGTTCTATTATTTTTATAAATTTATTTCTATTTTATCAATTATAACGTGTCATTTTCTTCTTGTTTTGTTTCATAGGATATTTTACGAGGCCAAAGTGTTTTTGCCGAATATAAAGTTGTGTTGATTTCGTATATTCAACTTTTATTTGTAAGTATTCTTTTTTTTTTTTTTTTTTTTTTTTTATAATCAATCTATATCATTCTAAGAAAATTTCATTGATAAAATCGTAGATGGGTTTTAATCAAAGCATGTGAATTTATAATTATTTGTTTACAGCTATGTTTTTCTTTAAATTTTTTAATTTTTATGCCATTTATGACAAATTCATCATCATTTATGGCATGATATTTTAAAGTGATCTAAAACATTACGAATTAAAGATTATTATTGCCAGACGTTTCCATACCTGGCCAATTTTTTAAACCAAAAAAAATATATGGTTGTTTCAGGGAGCAGGATTTTCGTGTCCTTGACCGCTTTCAATTCCATCACCCCCAAAAAAAAAAAGATCGTCTAGTGATAGGAAGACAAATTTTATTTCAAAGTGAAAATGAGATTTTTCAACAAAAAGAAAATCGTTTGGAATTCTATAGTTTTTATTTTTGTAAAATTGCGTTTTGTTTTTATATTAAATTCTATATTTTTATGAGTAACATGTATAACGGCCTAGCTGTTTATATAATGGATTAACAATCCACCTCAACAGCATTTGCTCAACGAAATCTGGGTTTTTCCTTATAATTCATTTTTTTTGTCAGTGAATATATACTCTAAAATTTTCTTTTCACTTTAATTAGAACAATTTTTAAATAAACTTTAAAATTTTCTTTATTAAAAGGAACTTTTGACCACAAAATTTCTTGCAAATTCAAGTAATGGGGAAGAAAAAAAATTCCATCATATTTCATTTATTGATTTTATGTGACAACCTTATTAATACTATACAACCCTATTATATATATTAAATTGAGGTGTCTTCCATACTATTAAGACAAATGAGTTCATTTCATTAAAAAAAGATGTAGTAAATTCTTATATACCTTGAGTGAAGAAATGTTCATTTATAATGAATGCTCATAGACTGCTGTGTGTTAAGTTTATTTTGCATGCTTATTTTATTTATAATCATTATTATTTTTGACGACAATGAATAAACGTAATCCCAAAATTAATTCACTATTAATTTTGAAGAAATATCAAGGAAAGGAAGCGATAAATTTTGGGAAGTTTATTTTTTGGGGAAAATATTGTGAAAAAAGGAAGATGAATGAATTAATTTTTTTCTTCAAATTTAAAATTAAAAACTATTAGTTAATATGATAGTTAATTATTCATTCGATAATCTTTGGGTAAATTAACATATTAAAAATATTAAATAAATTCAATTCCCTGGTGTTTTAATACTGCATCAAACATAACCTCTTTTTCGATGGTAAAACTATGTGTCGTTCATTTATCAGGGATATTAATAATGATTTGGTATGTTGACAATTCTTGCTCAGCTGAGAAGTATTAGAACTGAATCCTAAAGAACTCATATTTTATAATAATTTATAATAAAAAATTTGAAAGTTGAATTAAATAGATTTTAATATCATTAACTAATATAATATTGATGTAAATAAAAATTAAAGACCCAATTATTTAAACATTTGAAAATTTTTTTTCCCCTTCCTATGCAGAAATTTTAGTATACATTTTTGTTTTCTTTGAAAATTATTTTTCTCAATAAAAGGATTTTTTTTAATTATAAAAAAAGAAAATATTTTTTTTTTGGTGACAAGCTTTGAAATAAAAATTAATAAAGAATGCAAATTACGACTTACAATTGCAAAAGGAAAATGTTCACACCATTTACTTGACAACTTGGAAATGACAACTTCTTATCTCTTTGAAACTAAAAGCATACATGTTTGCATAATCATATAATTTGTAATCTTTTTTTATAAAGAATTCGTATGAATTTTTCGTGGGTTTTTGCTTAGAACTAGCCAGGAAATAAAGGACTTAAAAACAAATACATATTGCTTTTGCATTCCTTTATATTTTTCTTTTAAAATTAAAGTCGCAATTATTTAAACAGGCATTTGAACATTTATGATTTTTTTTATGCACAAATTTTAGTAGACATTTTTTTAAAATTATTTTTCTCAATAAAATGAATTTTTTTTATTTAAAAAATGGCAGACGTGACCGGTATTTTTGTAAAAAATAAAATATTTTAGTTTATAAATAGTTTTGAAACAAAAATTAATAAATTATTAATAAAGATTGCAAATTAGGACTTAAAATTCCAAAAGGAAAATGTTCACAAAATCTCCTCGAAAATGACACCAGGTTCGAATCCTGGCGGTGGCATGGATGTTTGTTAGTGGTTCGGAATCCACGTTAAACTGTAGGTCCCGGTCTTTTTAGCCCAAAGTGTGCACAAGATGACCATAGAGCGACAAATCGAACCAAACCAAACCTCGAAAATGACAACTTCTTATCTCTTCGAAACTAAAGCATACATGTTTGCATAAACGTATAATTTTTAATCTTGTGTATAGAGAATTCATATGAATTTCTTCCGAGGCTTTTTGGTTAGAACCAACCAGGGAGATAAAGGACTTTTTAAGTCCTTTATCTCATGATATAATATTTTTAGTTATCAGAAATAAATACATATTGCTTTGTATCTCTTTATAATTTCTCTTTTAAAATTAAGACTCGATTATTTAAAAAAGGATTTGAACATTGGTCTCTTTTTCTCTTATGCACAAATTTTAGTGTATATATATATATAATATTATTATAAGTATTTTTCTCAATTTTCTTTTTCTTTTTTTTTTTATTTAAAAACTGGCAGATTTTTAGCTCGCAGTTGACCAGTCTTTTGTAAAAAATAATTTTTTTTAAACTATTAGTTTTTATTTTAAAACTTGTTTCAGTTTTGTTTCAAAGATTTCAAATTAGGACTTACACAAAAAAATGTTCACACAATTTCTTTGGAAATGACAATTTTGAAACTAAAACATGCATGTTTGCATAATCATATAATTTGTAATCTTTTTATTGAGATTTTTGCTCTTCGGCTAGAACCAACTAGGGAGATAAAGGACTTAAAAACAAACACATCTTCATGACGTAATACTTTAGTTATAAGTAAATACATATTGCTTTGTATTCCTTTATAATTTCTGTTTTGATTTTCGTTTTCTATCGAAATTCAACAATTAAAATTACAAATTAAAAATAAGCATTATAGATTTTTTTATTCTCTGATAGTCGCATTATTTCAAAGTCTGACACCCCCATTAACAACCAGTGTGAAACCCTTCAAAATAATTGATCAAGACTTTTTAATTCGCTGTAGCCGTTTACACCAGGCATCAGAAACCGTCGCAAAGTAGAAAACTCGACAACCCCCAGAATCACCATCCGCGTGCTGTGATTGGCCCAAACTCTTTCAGCTTCCTCATCCTACCCAAAGGATGCTGACCCCGTTGTAGCATCCACGAGGTTCAGGCATTGTTGTCTTTTCGCTTCCCTTGTACAATACCAGGTCCGCTATGGCTCCTTCCATGCCAGCGCGCATTTGCATAGGTCGCTCGCATCTCGTCAAGTTATGGCACATCTTCTCTGTACAATTTCACAGTCCATTCTGCATGTCAAATTTAATCATGGGTTTAATGTTCCGCTTCAACGAGTTCGTCAACTCAAGACATTACAAGAGGTAAACATTTATTTTTGTTTGTTTACATTTTTCTTGTGGTTATGAAGAAATGTAACAGAAAAAAAGCGCGCTGTCTTTTCATATTTTAATCACATATTTATGTGGTTTTATTTTTAAAAAAAAAATTGTGTTTTTTTTGTAAAATTACTTAAAAATTTTTAAATAAATAAAAAAAGTTTTGAGCATTATTAAAATATTTATTAAATGATCTATAAATTAATGATCAATTAAGAATTAAATTCATTGAATGATCAATTAAATTTAAATTAAATAAATGGTCAATTAAATTTAAATTAAATGATCAATTAAGAATTTCCTAATGTTTTTCTATTTCTTTAAAAAATCGTATGTATTTTTTTATCTTTAATTATTTATGTGTGTGTTATTATGTTTTGTATAATAGTAAAAATATATATAAACTAAACTATTGTTTTGCTTAAGTGATCGCTTTATAAAATTGGGAATTTTTTTTACCTTTTAAAAATGCTTGTATAATGCATGCATATATTTTCAAATATTAAATTATCGTCTTTATCATATCATGTTTTTTTTTCAAAGATTGTTAGCATTAAAAAAAAAAAAAAAAAAAAAAACTGTCATAATTAATTTCTGCATTTTTAGAAAAAAAAAAATGATAAAGTACAATCAGTGTAATAAAATTAATAAAAAGTTTTTTTTATTAATTAAAACTTCAGGTTATAAGTTTTACTAATGTTACATTAAAAGAATAAAGCTTCGCGGCTTAATCCCTATCCTCTTAAAGCAAGAATTATTTGAATTCGACCTTAAAGTGATTTGTACTATTTCTTGCAGTTGGATTACAACCATTTTTTAACAACGATTTTGAGTGTATTAAAGTATAAAAGTAAAAAAACAACAAAAAAAACACCTTTATTAAAAGCTATTTTTAATGTTTTTTTAAGCGGAATAAAATTATTGATTACTTCTGCTATTCAGTTTAGCTTCTGAAAAGTTACTTTTCCTTGCAATGCAAAACGATATTCTTATTGATTTTATCTTTTGCACGAAAATAAATAGCAAAAAATGATGTTTTAAAATCTTTGTTTTTGCAAAATGCCTATTAGTAGATAGAAGCTTTAAGTCTTGTTATTTAAATACCTCTTAATAATAGTGCAAAATTAAAATATAAATTGTTCTTCAAATGAATTGTTGAATACAGACAATCGTTAGAAATGACACGCAATTAAAAAAAAAAAAAAATTTGGTAAATTCAGCAATATTTTTATATGTTAATTACTGTTATGATTTAAAAAAAAAAATTTTTTTTAAAGTTCTATTTGGACGTCTTCAGTGAAGTAGTATGTTACTCTTTCAAACTTGGTAGACTGCTTGCCTCCCAACTGTTACTTGGCACGCATGCGTTGATTGCATTACTTTCAAATGAATGCAGAATAAATACCTGAGGTTTTCTTTGTCTTCAGTTGACTTGGAAGAAACGATCCATCTTACGAAAATTTAATCCTTAAAAGCTGCCAAAACAGGAAAAAAATATGTGGTATTCAATTTCTCACCTGCAACTATACAGGGAAATTTGTAACTTGTTTTTAATTGTTTTTAAGGCCTTTTGGTCGTTTTTATTAAGAATGTCTGGTCTTTTCCCTTTATAATTTTTATTTGTTTATGTGTTCTTTTTGTTTCTACGGCAAGTGGCCATATTTGTATGGATTGAGTTCCAATAAAGCCACAGGTAACAAATAAATGGCAATTTTTTATTTTCTTTATTTTAAGGGTTTAATTTAAAGCAATGTTCATTATAACTTCATTTAGGCTTTTTGAGTAAAATGGGGTATTCAAATAAATTTTAAGAATATCGAAGCTATATAAACTTTTATAGAAGCTACTGGTGAATTTTTTTTTTTTTTTTTTTGAAATATTTATGAATATTATTTAATTATCTAAAAATTACATACTTTTTGGGGATTTATATTATAAGAAGGTTTTTATTTTAACTTTATATTTTTTTCGCTCCCAAAATTCTATAGTTTTTATTTTATTTAATCAGGATTTTACCTGAATGATATTCATAGTTAAATTTTGATAAAGTATGGTAATGAATCAAGATTAATTCTTTAGTAAAGATTAATTCCTTCTTGTAAACTATTTAAAAATTAATTAATTTTTTGTTTATTTGTTTATAAAGAGAAAAAAAATTCTCTTTGTCAAAAATTTTTGAAAATTTTTTTTTTTATTTTAGATTAAAATGATTTTTTTATTAAGTTCAGTAAAATTATCAATAAACAGTATAAAACTATATTTTATTTTAGTCCAATAAATGCTCGAAATTTTAAATTTATTACAAAATTATAATAATTAAAAATGTATACATAATTACTTTATGTGGTGACTTAAAGCTGTATTTTTATATTATCGTTTTAATCTCATTTAAAATTATATATATATAAAAATCCAATCCATTTTACTTTTCTGTATATCAAAATACAGTAAAAGATTTATGGAAATATTTAATTTCAATTATTCCAATAAATGCTCACTATTTTAGATTTATCACGAAATTATAATGATTAGAAATATATACATAATTACTTTATGTGGTAGAAACTAGAAACTACATTTTATATTATCGATTAAATCTTATTTAAAATTAAAAAAAAAAAAAAATCACTTTTCCATATATCAAATTACAGTTAAAACATTCATGGAAATATTTCATTTCAATTATTTATGCATTATTTTTAGTTTTAATTTGAATGGATTCCAATTCAATGAATTTGAATGGGTTCTACCATCACATCTGTTCGTCAAAAAGGTTTTATGACCTGAAAAAGTTACCTAGTAGTAAGGCTTTCCATCCTTTTGACTGTTACCCAAATGGTTCCTCCGTTTGAAATACGAGAGTCGAAATCCCATCTATTTTGAGTTCCACACGAAAGGGAAGAGATCATTAGGGGCCTGCAAGGGGTTGTCTTTCTACGATTTCGAGCAGAATGTTTACGAGCAGAAGTTTTCCAAATGGTTTTTAAGTTTGTTGGGGTCTGTACACAAATTGATTTTTGAGAAGTGCAAGTGCTCGTGTGTTTTCATAAAGTCAGTTAAAATCGGTTTCCCATACTTGCAAAAGATATAATTAAAAAAAAAAAAAAAAAAAAATGGAAAAAAATCCACTATATAATTGAAAACTATAAATAATAAACTGTACATTTGATAATAAATGATAATGAGCAATAATTTTGATTTGATAATAAACGATAATTTTATTTGATAACAAATGATAGTGAGCGATAATTTTGATTTGATAATTAACGATAATTTTTATTTGATAACAAATGATAATTTTAATTTGATGCGATAATTTTGATTTGATAACAAATGATGATTTTAATTTGCTATAATTTTTGTTTGATAGTAAACGATTTTTATTTGATAACAAATGATAATTTTAATTTGCGATAATTTTTATTTGATAACAAATAATTTCTATTTGATACGATAATTTTAGGAAATATAATTTTAATTTGATAATAAACGATAATTATTTTTAATAAACTATAAATTTGAATAAATAGGAATTAAAATTCGTTTGCAAAATATAAATAATTATTTTTATATCGTTTACATTTTCTCAATGAAACTTAAAATTTAAAAATTTATATTAAAGCCTTTATAAAAAAACTTTCAAAATTCTGATTAAATTGTTTTCAAGACAACGTTGTTATCAGTTTAATTTGTTACAAAATTTTGAAAAAGTTATTAAGTTATTTGTTGAAATTTAATTATTTAAATTTTTTTTGTTTTTAATTTATTCAAAGTAAGTTAGACTTAAGAAAGTAAGTTAGACTAAAAGCAACAAACTATATTATATTTTAAAGTTTTTTTTTTTTTTTAGTTTTTTTTTTTTTTTTTTATTTCCAATGGCAGATTATAAACAGTTACAGCAAAAAAAGAAAAAAAAAAAAAAAAAAAAAACATATAACATACAACAACAACAAAATAATACATGCTGAAACAGAGTTCATTAATCTAACAATAATGCCAAGTTGCAGATCTTTTAGCCACTAAAAGTGTTACCAGGTGCACCACGGGGAGGTAGATCTTCAGCTCACCCATGAAAATAGTTAATATTATTAATTTTAACATGAAAATCTTTTAATATTTGTTTAATAAAACAGATTAAAACAGATTTTTATTTTTAGATGTAACCTATAAAACCTTATTTCAAAAAGATAGCAATAAAATCTTGTGTTATGAAGTATTTTCTGTACATCCTTATTACGTATGGTAGAACATCCTTATTAAGATTAACCGAAATAAAAATAAGGTTATAATTCTCTCATGATATTTTTATTCAACAATTGAAAAATTACAGTAAAATTATATAAATAATAGTTATATATAACTATATAAATACATATAATTTTAGAGGATCCTGAATTTTATTTCCTATTTCAGCCAACCTATTTCATGTTCTATCATTTGCTAATTACTTATTTGAAAAAAAAAAAAAAACTTTGCATTTTTACTAATAATTCGATTTTTTTGAAAATAATTGCCTAAAATGTTGGTAAGTAACAAAAAAAAAAAAAAAAAAAGTAGAGTCATATTTGTTAATAATTAATTATGTGTTCTAAATTAACAATTCAAATTATTAATTGATTTTTTAAAAATAAATTTAACTTTTGATTTAAATTTTCAATTAAAATTAAGTTTAGTTAAACTATTTTTGCGTCAAAAATAATGTTTTTTAAAGACTATCTTTTAAAGAAAAATCGTAAGAATATCAAAAAGTTTGAAATTTTAGGCCAAGCATGAGCAGAATTATGTCTGCCTCACTCACTATAAGTCCATTTTATTTGAAATATATTGTTAGTAAATTAAAATTAAAAAAAAAAAAAAAAAAAAAAAATTCAGATTTTGATGAAAGTCTAGTGGGGATCATGATCCAATAGAAAAGTAAACATTTAAATATAAGGAATATTTTGCTTGTTTTCTATTATATTGCCTATTAGATCCTTTGTAAATAGCCTGGACGCAGAATTACTATTTGACTTTTTTTTTCTTATCTTTTACCAAAACATATATCACAATTTTGTCTTGAATGTTCCAAAATGTTCTGTGCATCTCTGATATAGAAGAATACGCCAATAAACGTACTGCAGACGTCATAATTTCGAAAGAGAAATATCATAGACATTGTTCAGCTTAGTATTCATTGTAAAAACAAAACTGTATTGGCATTGAACCTGTACTTGTTTATGAGATTGTGCTCTATCTAAACATAAATGCTATTAGGAGAAAGAAAAAGAAATATCAGTTATAACGTAGCCATGACATAAAAAGGGAATAGACTCTTTGTATGTTCTTCTGCTTATTGTTTTTCGCTTACATTGTAGAAATTATTCTTCCGATATATTTATTTCTATCATAAACTTGGTTTCTATTATAATGAATTTCTTTGCAATCTATTATTTCAGTCTTGATACAAAAATAAGTTTTATTTGTTTAAGTTCAAAATTTTCTTTTGATTTTCATAAAACGAACTTAATTTTTAATTAATAAGAATAATGATATATTTTCAGTAATTGGTTTTTATATCATTTGAAGTAAATTGTAATAAATAATGTATTAAAACAAATTTATTTCATATTGTAAAGTTATTTATTGAAATATTAATGTATTTGCTTTATAGTTTCAATTATACAATATTAAAAATATTTTGTATAGGATTATTTATTCGATGTAGGATGTTTATTTGATTTAAATGAATGAAATATTCTGTTCGTTTTCGTTAATATATGATTTATAAGCTTTGAATTTCATGAGTTTCTATCTATTATTCTGAATAAAATTTTTTCATTAACTTATATGAAAGGCGAAATAAGAAATTGCATTCCAATTTTTTTTTTATTTATGAAATTAAATCGAATTTACTTTGAAGTAATTGAATTTATTAAAATTATTCGTTCTAACTTTGTCAAATCATTTAAATTTTTTACTATTTTATTCTAAAAGTTCTGAATATGATTTCATAATTGATTTTTTAAAAATAAAATAGTTAATGAAAAATGACAATAGAAACTTCAGCTGTGATATTTTCTTTTGAATATTGTTAAAATTATCGTGAATCGTAAATAATCTATGTTGTGAAATGGAAGATTTTCTATTAAAATTTATTGGACAGTTATTTAAAAAGACTATTGTTCATAATACAAATGACGACATTCAGTACGTTCAACCATAGTTCGTAGAGTCTTATCTTTGTCTCAAATAATATATTACTAGACGTGAAGAAAAAAGAAAGAATAAAATAAATATAAAGTTTATATTGTGTTATTTAAATAACAATCATAAAATAAGAATATGTGCATATTTCACATTGTATTATTTCAAATAATTGGTGTCACATTTTTATTATTATTCTAATTATATTTTTTATAAGTTATAAGTTAATTCGAATTATTTAAAAAAAAAATCAATGATTCTTAAAAATATTATCCCATATAAAAAATATCTTAAAAATATAATTTTTATTTTATAATAAATTTTAGTCAAAAGGGAAAAAAAGACCAGTTAGGAAAGAAACACTCTTAAGTCACAAAAAGTGATACAGTTAACGTTACAAAACTTGAGGCAACAAACTGTGTTGTAATAGCCGTGTTCCAGCATAAACGAGCAAAAATTCAGTTTTTCATCTAAGCTTGCAATGTCGCTGTGTGACCTTGTAAATTCATCAATTCAAGTTATGAAAATATCAAGGTCTTTTAAAAAGTGGATTTTTAAATATCACATTAAATAAGAATTTGCAGCTGTAAGAACAAGCTTTTCAAAATATTTTAAACGATAAATAAAAGGAGGGGGAAAAAAAATTTTGCTTGATAATATTAATAATTTATTAATTTTTTTATTTTGGCGATTTTGAAGAACAAGCTTTTCAGAATAAAACGAGAATAAAAAAAAAATATCGTTTGCTGAATAATATTAATAAATAATTGTTGACGATTTTTATGATTGTTTAGTGATAAATTACAATTTTGAAATTTTCTGTATCGTATTATTAATTTGTTTACAGTAAAATAATTTTAATAATTTTTTAGAAATTGTAATTAGTCTTACAAGTATTGAAATTTGACTAATGATGGTTTTAAAAAAGGTTTTCCTTGATACATCTACTTAAATGCCCTACTTTGCAATGTAAATTAAGACTTAAAATGCAAAGAAGTGTTGTGTTCAGGGGTAAGAGAGTAGTACTGCCAAAACAAGACCCAACTTTTTTGGCACTGGTTTTAGCGCCAAAATTCCACTGTTTTGTTTTCTTGCAAGTGGCCTTGACATACTTGAGTCGAGTTCGACTATCTGTGAAAGGGTTACTTCTAAGGTATACGACTTCTCTTTTAATGCTTCCCCTCCCCCTTTTTTTAAATACTCCCTAAATTAATTTGCATGCACAATTCAAAACTTAATTGTACTTAGATGTAAGAATTATTCATATGTATGCCAAAAATGGTTGTTGCATGTTAATATTGGATCCTATTTGCAATAGCAATTATTTTATTTATGATATCGAAACAGTTATTTGCTGCATTAGAAATACAGAGCCAAGAACTTCGAAGCAATATAAAAATATGTATAGTAGGTGATTCCTTTGAGATGATTGTTTAGACTCTGATTTTAATCTTATTAAGATCAAAAAATGGAGATCCACGGCCAAGAGGAGAACAGCCTGGCTGGATCTTTTAAAGAAGGCCAAGGGCCCACAACGGGCTGTCGAGCCAGTTATGATGATGAGGTGATTCCTTTAACTGCTTCCATATTATTTGCTTTAATTTTTTTTTAATAATTCAGAACAAAAATCTGCATCAAATTCAGAATTAAAAAGTTAATTTTACAGAATTATTTCATCAAAATAAAAAAAAAAAGCATTTATTTCAAAAGTATTTTTTCATAATTAGTATCAGTTTTGAAAAACATTGAGAATTATAAATAAGTTGCAGAGACCACTAATTTTTTTTTTCCCTATGTGCATATGATAAATATAAATAATTTGCAGAGATCACTAAGTTCAAAGGACTTCGAGAGATTTGTAAAGGTTTAATAATTAATAAAAATATATAATTATGATAATAATAATAATAATTATTAATAAATAATAACAATTATTATTATTATATATTATTGTTTTTATTATAATAAATAATGATAATAATAAAATTGTTATTGTTATTATTAAAGGACCCATATTGACTGTAATGTCTGCAAAATTTAAGGTTACCTTTTCTAAAATTTTACCTTGCTTGTTAAAATAACCTCATTTTGAGATCTCAAAATATTCTTAAAGGAAAATGACTCTGAAAGCTGTCAAAACATTTTAAGAAACATAAACTTGATATAGTATTTGATTCGAAATATGATTTACTGATTTTTTATTATAAATAACTTCTAATGACATCTTTTGAAAACCGGAAAAGATAGTAACTTTTATGGATTATTCAACAAATATAACTTAGGATCAAAATATATTTAAAAAAAAATTCTTAATACCTTCGCTTTAGAAAGATGTCTACACTTATTTTTATCTACTCATTTGTTTGATAAGCTGTATCGATTCATTCGCAGGTGTAGCAGTTAGAAATCGTACGTTTGATAATTCGTTGACCTGGACCTACAAATCCATGTATAGTTATTTCCGTTATCACTTCTGAAGTTAGGTTTTATTAGACAGGGAATGAGTCGTTATGTTAAGTGCCACGTGAGATTGAACGTGCAATTGCGAAAACTTGTTTCGTCACGTGTTTTAAAATTTGCTATTTAAACGTGCCATCAAATTTGTGTTGTAAAGTGGAATTATTTTGTATAAGAATTTCTTGAAAAAATGAGCCTTCTTTTTTTCTCCGCCATAAAAAAAAAAAAAAAAAAAAAAAAATAAATAAAAAAAAAAAAAATATTGCTAATTTATTAAAAAAAGTTTATAAAATTGAAATTTACTATTGTTAATTTACAAAACTGAATATAAAACAAAATAAATGTTAGTTTTTATGAAAACGTTAATTAAGTTTTTTGTTTAATCGTTGATTATATTAGCTAGTTCTTAAAAGAATTTTTCTTAAATTATAAATTAATTAAATAAATTGATTTATAAAAAGGATTTAAAAAAATATTTTTTGTTGTTGTTGCCCGTAAAGAAGGTAACGTTATTGTAAAAATATTTTGAATTCATTTTTAAAATATATTATTAATATAAATTTTTTAGTACTAAAAAAGTTTATATAATAGATTTATATTTTTTTCATTATAATAAATCTCCGCGTTCTTTATGTTTATAATTTAGTGCTATAACACGTTCGACATCTATACAAACGCGTACACATTATACATCAGCTGTCGGATTATAAAAGCTTGTAAACTTTGCGAATCCTTTTGTTCTAATGTTCTGCTTGATTTTTTAACTGTTAAATACTTAACGATTTTTTTTTATATTTTTAACTATGTTTGCCAGCTGCAGCTGCATTAGAGAAAAAAAAAAAAAATGTTTGTTTTCAATGATTTTTTTTTTTATTTGATGTATTTCTTTCAGTTAGAATTCTTTGAAAATTGAATTGATAATATAAACAACTATATACCGTTTATCTATACACCTATTTTCCTTTTTTGTAAAATTAATAAAGTTTGTTAGTTTTTTTGTTTTATTAATTTTTACAAAAATTAATAAGAAAAAGTATTAATATGGATAAATGCCACTATATCTTTTGGTAGTCTAATTAAACAAATAGATCAATCAATGCCATCATTTTAATCCATTGAAATAAAAAAAAAAAATCGTTTTTTAAATTCGTTAATAATCGTAATCGTTTAGTAAAATCGTAATACTAATCATAATTGTTTAGTAAAATTTATTTTGTGAAAATTCGTTATAATTTATTATTTGGTAAAATTTTTACATCTTGGTAAATTTTGCCATTATATAATATACTAGCAAACCCGGCCACGCGTTGCTTTTCTTGTATTCCGTTCAATTATTAGATACTATAATTGGTATTGTTAAGGAAGTGATTGGTAAAGAATGATGAAAAGTTCAAATTAAGCTCCAACGAATAGAAAATGTTTCATTTTTATTAATTTAATGAATGAGGTGTTGATTTTTAACACTGTTTTAATTATTTTACAATATAATTTTTAATAATCATTACTTTGATTTAACTAAAATTAAGCGGTGAACAATATTTCTTGATAATCTGTCTTTCGTGAAAATAAATAAATTAGTTAAATAATTTAATAAGTTGGTTATGATTTTCTAAAAGATTTTCCAACAATTCTACAATAACTTGCTTGTTCGATTATACTGACATCGAGTTGTCAGAACTGCCCATAAAATAAATTTGAAGAAATTTTTGGCTCTTCGTTTTCAACGACCCGATCTTATGGTACACCTGACCTTGTATTTTGAATTATTCGGATTCGCAAATTTTAGTTGCGCCAAATGACGTTTCGGATGAAATTTCGTCGATTTTGCATTTAAATAAAAAAATATAAAAACTATCCTATCTCTTAAGTTGGAACAAAACACACATTTACCAAAAAAAAAAAAAAAAAGTTAAAATATTTCAGAGTTCATCCCGAACAAACATCGTGACACGGGATTCTAATAATAGATAAAATATAATTTCGACGCATTGTGATCGAATCTTCCAAATTCGACATGTTTTTTTTTTCATAAAATTGGAGATAAACATAACATATTAACATAATTGTCATATGCTAACAGTTAGAGCGGTTTATCCATTATAATTACAGTTTTCTATTATAATTATTGAAAAAACGTACAGAAGATAAATACTATTTTATCAATACTTTTTATTTTTAATTAAATTGAAAAGCTATTTCAGTCAGAAATGATTATAAATATATTTTTATAATTATTCTAAACAATATTGATTTATATACAACATCATTATTCATGTTTGCTGTATTTAATAATATTTCAATTAAAGTCATTGTTTTCTAGTTTTCGTCATCTTAAACATTACAGCACTTAACTGTAAAAGTTCAACAAAGAAAACCTGTCTTTCATTATTTTCTGGAAACAAGATATGGTTCAAGTGTTTACCGGTTGCCAAGAATTATTAGGAAGTTTCTACACGTTTAAGCTAGTTACAAATACTGAATTTCCTACTCGTTTCTGTTTCACAAGAAATGTGTTTGGTAATAATGCCCTCAATGTAGCTTATTTTTTTTTTTCTCTCCAAGTAGGTGCAATAGGAATTTTTTTTTTGTCCTTATTTTGCTGAAATTCTTAATTTTAACTTTTTGAAATTTTTAATTAAAATATTCCTTTAATATGAAAACTTTTCAGAAACATTTGATGTGTTAAATTTGAATAATTAATCAGTGTTTTTATTTTCAATGGAATTTAAATAGTTTTATAATTTTTAATTTCAGCACGTATTCAGTCTACGGTTTTTATGTTTTTTTGTGTGTGTTTTATGATTTTTTATTTATTTTTTTATTTTATGTAAAGTCTATGTGATAAAATCTTCATAGGTACTAAATAGATTATGTGCAAATACGAATGCTTTATTATTATTTATTTATGCCCGATTTATGTTGTTTCTTATCCCACTGGGTCGACACCAACATCTAGACCAAATCGATGAACCCGTATGATCCCATGGAAGGAGGAAGGGGGGTTGCTGTGTTGTGATAGAGCACAAATAGATGGAAATTTGATTTAGCAGTTGAAGGAGGGCAGTGCTTTCCGGGAGAACGTTTAGGGGGAACTACTCCGCATTTGCATATCGTATGGGTGAAAATTCAGGAAAACTCCCACCAGGTAGTACGACTAACAAGGCAAGATGTTGAATGCTCAATTTATTATTTCATATAACTACACAATTAGTGTTGTTATTTGAATTAATAAATTGTGCGATTGTATAATACGTTAGGGATTTTTCACCCTCAATTTTAATTTACCAATATAATATGATTGTATGTATGCGTATATATAATATACATAGGGCCATGATGGCCGAATAACTAGCGCTCGGTGCCACAGGTTTCGGGTTCGAGTTCCGGCGGTGCTATGGATGTTTTTAGTGGTTCGGAATGAACCGTAGTCGCGATCTAAAAATGACCGTAGAGCTTTGGGCGTGGGGCTGACAATCCAACGCAATAAAAGAAAACTTATCTTGTCTCGAAATCTGCATGTAGACAAACGGCCTTTCCCACCATGGGGCTGCTGTGCCACTTATGGTGATATATATAAAAATAGAGAGAAAGAGAAAGAGAATGAACAGCTTATAGTTATAATAACATATTTCTGTGTATCAAACAAAGAAATGCATTCTATAATTGATAATGCGAAAAAATAATAAAATTTTCTATCCTTCATCATTCTCAAAGAAGAAAAAAGTAACTGCATATTTTATTTATGCCAATGTTAGTACTAATCAAAATACTTTAATAATTCTAATAAGATCATAAACATATGCAGTAATCTAAATCAAAATAATTTCTTTAAAAGAAATAAGTTGAAATTTATGCGATTATTTCATTGTTATAATTTTTTGTACGACAGCAAAACTTTATCATCATCAGTACAATTAATTAAAAAAAAAAAAAAAAATTGTCATAAAACATTACATGTTATTACTCTTTTATGTATTGTTCTGACAAAACTAAAATTTTTCCAAAATCTTCCAACACCCTGTCTTTTCCGCTGAAATCTGAAATTTTCCCAGCTGTCCCGCCGAACTGGTGTGTACCGCCGTAAATAGCCGTCTTCCCATAATGATTCTAGAGATGCACTGCTTAAAAAGGAAGTCTCAAGGTCTGAATAATCCAGTTGAATGCAATCGTACGCAGATTTTTCTGCTGCGTCATGCATCATTCTACTCGTGTTCTGACAGTTACACACCTTTTACTCATGTCTTCGGTATCAGTGATTCAGTTGCAGCTGTCATACCATTGCCTTTCTAAAAATGCACACGGTGCTAATCAATTCGGATGCATTTATTAGTGAGAGTTCGTGTGCTTTCGTAATATAGGAAGTGGAATAGCTAAGAAACTATATAAGTGTTGATAATTTAAGACTTAAAGGGAAGCAAAAATACTTTGAACTGATAATTAATAATTATATATATAAATATAAATATACATACAGTAATCTCAATTTGAGGACTTTTTTTGAAACAAATTTTCTCTTTTAAAAATTTCTGTCCAGTTTAAAAAACAGTATTATCCCAATAAAATAATTAAAATATCCCAATAATATAAATAAAATATTATTACCTTTTTAACAACAATATGAAATATTTATATTTTCAAAGTGGTTTGTAATTTCAATTTTCAGATTTACAATTATGTACGTAATATATATATATATATATATATATATAGATTATAATCCCAGCGGTGCCATGGATGTCTGTAGTGACTCGGAATCCACTTTAAACCGTAGGTCCCAGTCTAATAGGATCGTAGAGTGTTGTGAGGGATTACTCGCGTCCGCAGCAAATCTTCAAGCTACGCGTGACCTCTGGGTAGTCCTAAATGAGTAACGTCGGTGCAGACCTTGCTTATGGCAAAGCTAATCGTCTGTAATGCCAGCTGCATTAACATATATATATTCCGTAATGCCAGCTGAATACAAAAAATAGACGTATTTTATCATTTTTAAATAAGTATCGAAACGTTTTGATATTCATCATCATCATTAAACTACAACAAATGCTAGAATTAAAAAAAAAAATTATGCTGTATAGTAATATGACTATTTTGAAATGCTACAATTTTAAGAACTCATTTTTAACGTATCATAACATTTTGAATCTAATTCATTATTATTATTATTATTAACTACAATAAATGCTAGAATTTTTTCTATGTTTTCTTCGAACTATTGTCATCACTAAATATTTGAGATACACATTTTGTTAAAATATGTACAATTTGTAATTTTTATACATCTCCCCCCTCCTCTCCATGTTTCATTTATTATTTTTATCATACATGAAATTTAAAAATTACTTTAAATACAATTTATTTTCACATTTGTTTTTCTCTTTTGTTTTTAAAATTAATGACTATCTTTTTTTTTTTATTATTAAATTGAGAAAATGCACCAATCTTAAATGACACACTATCTAAGTCCATTTGCTTAATAAATGTGTAATATTGCAAAATAAATTAATTTTAAATGAGAAATTAACTTATTGGTTGTTCAGAATTTGTGAAGAATCGGAAAACATTTGATTTTCCGATCTTCTAAATTTAACCAGGAAAAGATTTCTGAACAGACCGGATGTCCATTTATTTTGGATTTTCCTCAAAAGATTAGAAATATATCCGTTTCAGACAAGATGTTGTTCGCCTTCTCTTTATGAATTCCGTATTTTCCAATATGAAGCCAAAGGCATAATGGGTTATATGAGTGAATTTAATACACTCACACACAAATAAGTAAATAAAAAATAAAAATAAGGATACTGTTTGATGCAGTGCCTTAGAAAATCAATCTATTGACGTCAAATTTATCATATGTGCATCGATCAGTACTGATACTAATAAATTAGATTCCATAACAATGATTTATTAAATATTTTTATGCTAAACTTCGTGGTTATTTCAAATAAATTAACGAAAATATTATATCATATAAAGTAAACCGACATAAGAGGGCTTTTAAATATTCTAAAAATGTTTTGAATCTTGTTCCAGTAAATCACGAATACATGAAAATACCAAACTGAAAGGCAAATGCAAATGCAACGAAAATTGAGGAATTTCAGGAAGCTGTAGTATATATATATACGTGTCAGTTTTTTTTTTTTTCAACCTATTTCTTTTTCAACCTTGCTTTTTACCTAGTTTCTTAATTATTCTTTTTATTTTTATAGAAATAAAGTTACTGCATGTGTTGAAATTGAGATGGCCTTTTGGAATGCAATATATATCTTAATATTATGCAACGATTCGTATTTTGTACTTTCTCTTTCATTCGCAGTGACTTTCGTTTTTACAGAAAATTAACTCCAAATAGGTAATTAACAAAAATAACAATAATAATGTAAAAGAACTTTCGACGAGTACAATTAATTATAATTAATTATAATTATTTTCATATTGATTCCATAACATACGTAAATACCTCCTTAACAAATGTAACGACGTATTTATATGATAATGGTGTGTGTGTGGTGGTTTTTTTATAATTTTTTTAGTCTGTATGAAGTTACATATATCTAATATTAATTTAAGCGAGGAGTTTCGAAAAATACACCATGTTTTTTAAAAAATATTAAAATCATGGTATCCATTATATGGATGATCCTACCATGAACAGAATTAAGAAAATATTTAAATGGAATAAATAATGTGGTGTAACCATGCATCCTCCTACGCACTGATAAGAGTGACCTCTGTGGTGTTCAAGGAAAGGGTCAGTTGACGTATAGACTCTTACCCGGAGAAGTATCTTTCGCGCACCCTGCGCATACCTGAGTATCGCGTTTTCGACTTAAAAGTGGAATCCTTCATCGAATCTATAATAACAGTAATCCATAGCATAAAAATAAGGATATTGTAGTCACAATTATAATATTAATTTAAAATATAAAAATAAGGATGTTGCTGTTACAATTGTCCTACGCACTAGCAATAGCGCTTATGTGACGTTCAGGAGAAATGGTCAGTTGGCCTAATAAAGCTGTTTTAAACAACAATAACAATATTGCTGTTTTAAATGTGTTGCGTATTGTCTGTAATTGTATGTGTGGGATATTTGTGCTTGTGCGAATAAATCTGAGTTCTCCAACCCGTGCCTCAAGTATCTGAACCCAATCACATCCAGTTGCCCAACCTGCACACTACAGTGGTTAATATTATTTTTCAATCTTATATTGTGAATACTTCAACTATAAACCATAAAATATTAAAATTAACAATTGAATAAAACATCAAAGTTATGATATTTATTGATAAATTTTAATGGAGGGGGGGGGTTATGAGAAAAACTTGATAACCATTTATTGATACTCTATGAATAATAGACGATATCACTTTAGTAATTATTCTGAATAGTTAGAATCAAAATTTAATTAATATAAACTGAATAGAATTAATTATATTAAGGAGATTTAAATGCTATTTTTCAATATCATAATTTAAATTATTTAAATAATTTTTTTAAATTGATACATTGATTAAAAAAATATAGATTTATTATAAATTTAAAAATATTGAATAAAAATTTTTTAAAAAGAAATATTTATTAAGAATAAATACAATAATATATAATAAATAAATATAATAATAGTAAATGTAGTTAAATATTTATTTAAAAATATTTATAATGAATTATTATTAAAAATTATAGATTTAAAAATATTGAAATGTTCTTTAATAAAAAGAGATGTTCAATCCTATTTCGATTATAAGAAAAGACTAATATTTTATGTTATTAAAATTTAATATTTCATCATTTTTTTAAATGATTTAATATTAAAAAATATATATTTTATAATTTCCATTTAAAAATATTCAGAATATTCTTTTTGTGAACAGTTTCCATAAAAAAATTTTTTTAACTTCTTAACTAATGTTTGAATTTGTCTTTTTAAATTCCTTCTATTAGCTTACACTCTCCCTATATATATCTTGTTCAAATTTTCAATCGTTCATAAAACATTTTTTATTCATCCACTCAAGTTCAAATACATTTTTTTAACTTGTAGTGGATGACACTTGATGTTAATTCCGTTTTTGGTACTTACGTATTAACGGTACCTTGGCGACAGTTGCGTCAATAAAGAGCACACGCGCCAACCGCAACTACAGATTTGGCGCCAATCTACACTTAAAATTTTTGTCCCAAACAATAAAATATATATTAAACACTTCATTTAAAATCAAAACGCTTTCAAAATATTTTTATTCCAAATAATAAAGATTGGCGACACTTAAAAACGCCAAGTCTGTCGCCAAGGTACCGTTAATACGTGAGTATCCAGTTTTTCAAATATAAATTAAGTAATTAAATTAAATTAATTAATTTACATTTTTTTTAGATTTAAGTTGCATGTATCTACCAATAGATGGCGCCAGATAAACATAAAAAAAATGAATGAAAATTATTTTTAAAGGACTTCCTGCATTATAGTGAGAAAAAAAAGAAGGAAATGACTTTAAAATTTTTTTTTATATCACATGTTAAAAATTTAATTCATTAAAAAAAAAAATTAAATTGTAGTTTATGCGCAAATTATCTAAATGATCATTCATTTGAACTTTATGCCTTCTAACCATGCCAACAGATGGCAGCACTAGAGAATCACATTAAGTCAAACCTTTTGTTTTTCTTGGCTGCCACTGCTTCACTTCTGACAAAACTTGGCAAAGTTCCTTCTGTCTCTGACGTCCTGAGGCGTATTTCATTTCATTTGATATTTTTAGTTTTCGTTCTCTGGGTTGGATGCGATTCGCCTGTAAAAACAATGGTGCTCAGAGAGAGAGAGAGAGAGTCCCTTTGAAACAGATTTAAGACGTTTTCCAAGAAATACACTCCTATTTATGTTTTCGAAGGGGGCAGGGGTTTATATTTGAACGCGTTCTCCCCGGGGTTGCTAAATCGTATCCTTAAACTTTCTCTGTAGCAAAACAATGACGAGCTGTTCGTGTATCATTCGAAGAAAGAGCAATGTACAGGATTTTAAATCTTTATCACTGCCATTCATTTGATGAATCATTTTAACTATGAGAAATAATGTTTATAGTTTGTTTGATTTTGATTTCGATTTATTGTTTTAATATTTATTCAAGCACTAAATTTATTTCATAAAAGTCTTTGGATTTAATTATCGTATGCAGACTTTATGCATTATAATATTTTAAAAATGAAAATTTTGTGAATTCGTGACAACTTATATCTTAAAAATTAAATTTTAATGTAAATATATGAAAATATCAGTTATATTAAATGAAATATTTATGCCGCGAAATTATAATTATATTCATGTCATAGTTGAATGGCATTAAAATAGTTTTATTTATTTAAAGTAAATCTTTTATTGTGTGAAAATATTATAGTTTAGATCAAGGGGCCAACCCAAATGATCTTGTGGGCCACTTTGGAAAATGCATCCCAATTTCCCGGGCCGCATATAAAATTATATATCCCCCAATTAGATATAGATCCACTATAAACATTTATTGCAGTAAAAATTGAAACATGAGTTGTTTTTGTGTTTACTATTATTCTTACATGTAAACATGGATACTATAATAATAATGATACTAAACGCACATTGTAAAGAAATATATAACACTAAAAATGAAATATAAAAAATATATAAATATAAATGAAATGAAATCATTAAAAAATATTTATTTTACTAATGCGATATTTGTTTCTCCACTCTTTCACTTAGCTTTTGCAAATCGATGCGCGCGCCTTATGAGTTCGCAGAATATAATTTAACTATTCTGCGAAACTCATAAATAAAACAGGCAATATTTGTCATGTATTCGCAAGAATATTATTTTAAAATCAAAGTTTATTTTTTCTCATAATTTCGACAGTTAATTTTTAAATATATGGATGCACAAATGTATTTTTTTTTTAATATATTGGTTTTCACTACTTTGATCATTATAAAATAAATATATTTTGTAAAAGTGTGATAAATATCACGGGCCGGAAAATGTTCAAGGTGGGCTGCAGGTTGGCCACCCCTTTTTAAATACTATAGCATAAATTCAAACTCCTGTGGATCTTCCGTAAAATGAGCGAATTTTTCTTGGCTATAACTGAAAAAACACTTTTTCTATACATTTTGGAGTTTGAGATATTTTTTTAAATTCCCTTGCTTATTCAAGTCCAATTTTTTTTTTCTTTTTGCCTACTTCCGGCGAATTTTCACATTGTTGCCACTCCTAGTTTATTTTCTTGTAAGTTGACCTTGGATTCTTTCGATATTTAAATGTACAGCTCGAGTATGACATAAAATAAATAAATAAATAATTCAATAAATTTAATGCAATGAAAATTTTAATTGACGTTTTTTCAAAGATAAGGTAAATATAAGTGCCATTTCTCTTATCACATTTTTTTCTCATGTTTTGTTCGTTATCTATTTCCTCTTCTGAATTCTAAATATATTTTTTAAAGCCGATGAATAAAGTAATATAGTAGTCCTTGTTACATTGCTGCGCGTTCAGTTTGTTTGCTCGCTTTTTATTTAAAGAAAAAAGACGCAAGCTAGATAAATTCGGCGGTTATATCACGCTTTTAGTTGAATCCGGATGTGCGCGACTGTTGTAGTTAAAGAAAGTTTATATATGATTTAAAAAAAAAAAAAATAGGAGTGGCGTATAATTTTTTTAAAAAGGAGTGATGAAAGAAAAATATAAAAGAGTTTGAACTTAACTACCACTATAAAATTTAACTAAACGACTTTGCACTGATTGTATAGTTATATTTTTTATTTCGGACAAAGACCAGCAAAAAACTAAGTGATTATTTGTTGTAAAGGGGTTGGTGTGATATTATTTTATTCTAAGCGCAACATTCCTAGTGTAATTTTTGAAATTAGATATTTTATTGCGAAAACTATGACAGATAATGAAAAAATCGATTTACTATAAAATGTTCCCTCTCTATATACATTCATAATTTTATTTAGAAACCTAAAATGCAAATTCCATAATGTCTAATTATCTTTGTAACCATATTACTGCCCTGTAATGCTCCGAGCTGTGAAATAGCGTTTCCATTTGTATACTGTCACTATCTAGTATTTTATAGGAAGTATAAATTGGCGATCGGAAAAACAGTTGGATTGAATCTTCGAGTTTAACCATAATTAGTTATTGTAACTAATTTTGTTTTAACAATTAATCTAAAATGGTTCTTCTATACGGAGAATTCGCTCCATTTCTAAATGGCTGTTATTCCATCCGTATTCTGTGGGTTCCAACATGATAGCGTCCCCTCCATATCGTGGAGCATCAGAGCGAAACTTTTCGTGGAAAATTTCAGGCACAAAATCATCGATTGTTGAGGTAATATGGATTGATAAGATATAACAAGATAATCGGTTATTGAGGTATATATATCATAATATAACCTGACCTAATTTCACTGGATATTCTTTTTTCTTGCGGGAGTATTTAAAAGATTAATTATGCATATAAATACTATATAAATTATTTTTATTTAAATACTTTGTTTTTTTATGAAAGACCCTTAAGTGTATTTTTGTTAATGGTAATTCCTTAAAAGTTCCAATTTGTTAAGAAAAACAAAATAAGTTGCGTAAAATCTGTTTACACCATTTTGAATCTGCCGTAGAAACCTCTTTAAGAAGTGCATCTTAAATCGGAACCTAGCAGTATTTATATGAAGAAGTGCATAAATGTGTTAGCCGCATTACTCTTTCCGCGTCGCTGTTACATGTTAGAATTTATCTTTCTGTATTTTATTTTTTCTCGGTTCCCCGTAGTCTGTAGGGACAACTGGATCGTGGCTTTTTCAGGACATTGACTCGTGTCCAATCAATAAATAATCCACAGGCTAGCGCGAAATCTGTCACCTCTCATGTGAAACAACCTCTGTAAAAATTGAAAAGAATAAAAACCATTCCCATTTCAATTGAGACTATTTTTCCACTGAGTTTTGAGTTTTATTTCGTATTTATATCTCTTTAAGATATAGGGTTTGTAAGTCAAATAACATTTTGAATTTTACATTTTAAGAGTTTTTTTTTTTTTTTTTTTTAGATTATGTCAATTTTTTATATTATTGATATAAAAGCTTCCGATTTAAAAGAAAAAAAAAAAAAAAATTACTGAAAATTATAATTTCTTATATTGGTTCATGGACTTGGTCTAGATGTTGTTGTCGACCCAGTGGGATAAGAAACAACACTTATTCCTTTATAATTTGGTAAAGCTTTAATAATTATTAATTTTTTTTTTTTTTAAATTTTTTGAAAGGTTTTTACATTAGTTTTCACAATCTGTAACGATGAAAATTTTTTTATTTATTATTAATTGTAGAGTGACACACTAAACCAAACCAATATAACGACAGCTACATGATAGAAAAATATCTTCTTTTTATATACTTTTTTACTAAAGGTTATGCATTTGGTATATCCTTTATAAGAAAATTGCTGATGGCCGAATGACTGGCGCTCGGTGCCACAGGTTGTCGGATTTGAGTCCCCGTCGGTGCCAGGGATGATTAGAATGGTTCGAAATCCACTTTATACTGTAGGCCCCGGTCTAACATAATTGTAGAGCGTTGGACGCAAGGCTTGACAACCCTACACCGTAACCTTCCAGCGTGCGCTGCTGTTGCGCATTAGGGATGAGTTTCAATCCGCTGGCGACATTATTTTAGACACTGTTTCAAAAAAAAAAAAAAAAAAAAAAAAAGAGGACACTTGATGGTGTTTGGGATGTTCAGCATCTTGCCTCGTTAGTAAGATTATCTGGTGAGAGTTTTACCGGGTTTTCTCCCATACGATAGGCACACTCGGGGTAGAGACATGGCGCCAAGTAAAAACAAAACATCTCATGCTTCGTCTTCAGCGATATAAGACCTGATGACGAATGACGATATGACGAATAGCAGCGACATAGGACGACAAGTTAGAATTTTACCTACGGGTGCTTCATCACAACAGACACTGCCTCCCTTTCCCTCCATCCATGAGTAAATTATTCATGGGATGTCCCCCCCCCCCGCTGCAGGACTCTGAGGATGAGTCACACACACAAGAAAATTGCTTGCAATGGCGAAACCTCTTTATCGGCTTTTGATTTTCAGTAATTTGCGCTGTGCTATTAAAAATATTGGGATTTATAACATGGATTTTGGTGCCCATCGCACCTCCATAAAGAAATCGATAATGATAATTTGTCTTTTATGAACTTTTAAGAGATTTATCAACTTTTGGTTCACCTGATGTATAGCTGATGAGATTATTATAAGTAGTCTACAAAGGTTAAATGTGAAATCAAAATTCGATCTCTAAATTGCTTCATGTCTTTATATGTGAAGAAAAAGAATAAAGGTATGCGATGACGGCAATTCGGGCGTCAAAGTTACGCACATGCATCTCCATCTTACTACGAAAATGATACTTAGCATCACCCACTTTTCATATTTATAGTTATTAACAGCCGGAAGGAGTGTTAATCAATGAATGGCTGATATTATTGCATCACACTTGACACTCATAATAAGTTACTCCACACTCATTTCAGAGTAACCTAATTGTGCGAAATGTGATCTATTTTTCCTTATAAGTCTATGGGAAAAAGATGCATTACTGTCAAAATTTTACTAATATAAAGATCTAGTATCACGTGCAATTAAAAATATACAGATTTTTTTTTTTTTAAACCAAAATTTTTTTTCAGCTAATTTCCGTCATATAGAGATTTATTTTTAAATTATCATGTAGTTGGCTATCCTATTATATTCAATACATATAGTTTATAAGGTCCGAAAAAAAATATTTGAAGTAGGTTTTGGCTATAAAGCGATATTTATCGAAAGTTAAGATCTGATATTATTGATTTTGGGCTTATCCAATTTAAATCCAAAATCAGATATCCGATTTCACTATTCTTACGTTAACAAAAATTCCGATTTAAAATATCGATGTTTTGTAACATCGATGCTAATGTGATTTCGATGTCTACATGCACCAATGAAGAACAGTACTAATTGTCGTTTATATCTCGCTGTCGTATTTTTTATGATATATACTATATATATATATATATATATATTATTGTTATCATCATAACTGGCTCGACAGCCTGTTGTGGGCCTTGGCCTTAGATCCAGCCAGGCTGTTTTCCTCTTGCCATGGACCTCTAGTTTTTGATCTTAATAACATTAAAATCAGAGTCTAAACAGTCGACCCATCTCTTTTTTCGGTCTTCCCTTGGTCGTTGTCCAAAAGGGGTTACATTGAAAACCTTCAAAGCTATCACTTTCATTCTCATGAGTTGACCGGCCCATCTCATTCTGTTCAGTTTAACAAATTTTAGAATGTCAATATCTCTAAAAAGTTTGTAAAGTGCAAAATTGTATTTTCTTCGCCAATTTCCATTGTCAGTGATACCACCAAAAATAGTATATTTTGGTACAATTTACTCAAATATTTTGTCGTTGTTAACTAAACTTATTCCATTTTAATGGTAATATGAAGGAAAAACAAGTAATATAATTTTTTTTTTTTTTTTAAAGTCAATTCCTACTTTTTTTTTTTTCACTATATTACAGAAAGTCCTTATAAATAATTTTCATTCATTTTTTTAAAGTTTATTGACGCCATCTATTGGTAGATATATGCAACTAAAATCTAAAAAAAAAAAAACTAAAATTAATTAAATTTAAGTACTGAATTAATATTTGAAAAAAAATATATTAACATCAAGTGTGTGCACTACAAGTTCAAAAAAAAAATGTATTTGAACTTGAGTGGAGGAATAAAAAGTATTTTATGAACGATTGAAAATTTGAACAAGATATATATAGGGAGAGTGTGAGCTAATAGAAGGAATTGAAAAATAGTTAATAAATTCTTGAATTAGAGCCTAATTTATATGAACAAAACTATCATTCATTTCATGTAACAGATTCTTACGACTTTGACATTTAGTGTGGACTGTTGAATTTGTGCTTCATCCCCCATCACCATTCCCAATTTAACAATTCCTCTTTCCAGAATAGTGACTGATTACTGTCAGAACCACGCTTGTCACTCCTTCCAGCACTATTTTTAAGTGTCCCCTTTCTCTCCGTACAACGAACAAGGGGGACTTCAGCAGTGTGTTTTGGTACCTCAGAGTCTGACACGAGGCAGTGACTCAGACGATAATGCGTGCGCGGCTACAAGGGTGGTTTGAAGAAGCTGAGGCCCCGAATCGTCTGAAGATTCCGTGCTGCTCTTTCTTTCGATCCGAATTGATTCAAGCCGTGAATCATCGCCACCACTCTTGAACTTTTAATAGTCGAGAAAAGGAGTACCTGGTGATAAAATAGCTTTTGGGAAGTATGGTGTCATCCATTAGGGTTGGGGAGGGTTGAGGTTTGTTTGCTTTTTTTGTGGCACAATGGTTTTCTGTAATCTGATGGGAGAGTAGGGATTTTTAAAAAGCTGTTTTACTCATAGCTGATATCTTTTGCTTATCTTCGGTCATTGTAAGTGTAGGTTTAGTCTTATTGACTAAAAGCATATCTAATCACTGGATGTTTGATTGAACACCCGCCAATGTGTTATCAGTTTTGTAGTTTGAAATTTATGCTACAACTTCCTGATAAACGTGAGTGAAATGTTTTAAAAGGATTGGTATTTTCGTATGTATTAAATTTAATGAAATCATGTAGATACGTTTGCTTTTTAATATAACCTCAATTTCTTGTTTAACACTCCAATCGATTTCTCCAAAATCACAACAAAACACAACTTGCTGGGCTCCAATCATTTTCCGAAATCATCGTAAAATTTACGATGAGGAATACCCTTGATTCCTGATGAGGAAGGGTTGCCATTGTCTCAAGAGATTGGACTGCGAGTCGTATTTATTATCCTTCCTATCATCCAACGGAAAAACCAATGGAGTCATTTCCCAATCCGCCGCCCCTGTTCCCGGCGTTCTGTAGGAGTTACAGGCTCTCTCTCTAAAGTAAAAAAAATATAAAAAATGTGGCAACTGCCCTGATGTTGAGCTTATTCCTCATCTTGTCCTTTGATTGCCCATCTGTTGCATTCGTCATACATTGTCTGGACCATCCTTCGCTAAAGAATCCCACCCTTCTTTGGCGAAGAATGCCAGAAGTTTGGATCAGATTGCATTCCTACTTCCCTTGAAGATGCAAATGCCTTGACAAAATCTAAACTTATAATTCCTTCCAAGATGAAAAACTAAATACCAAATTACAGAACTAAATGCCTATAGAAAAATAGCCACTACTCACAAGATTAAGGATGAAGCACCCCAAAAAATATGAAAATTTTGCTGATGGCGTTAAAAAAATACCAAAACGTAGCAACTGCCTTGATGCCAAGCTTACTCCTCTGATTGTCTAGTTGTTTTAGCCGCTATCCATTGTCTGGACCATCCTTCGGAGAACGGACAATCCTAACTGGCAATCAACATAATCAATATTCTTCGGGAGCACCCACGATATATTTTTTTTTTCTTATTGTAAGGGGATACAACGACAACATATAAATTTTTTTTTTTTTTTCTTGTAGGACTTACTGTTTATTTCATTCTAATTCGATTACATTACATAATAATTAAGATTGTTACGTATAACGTAATATATCTCGTTATTATTTTTATTTTTCCAAAAGTTAATATATATTTGCTCAAGGCCATTGGTAGCAATTTCTTAAAAAAAATTTCATTTATTTATTTTTGCCATTACTCATACTTTTGTTGCGGCATTCTTTTTAAGAAAGGCGTCGAAGAAAAACTGTTTTTATGGTTGCATTTTTAGATCCAACCATAAAGCTAAAGCACGGGCTTCACTAAATCTCTTTTTTTTTTGAAAGTCGGCCGTATATTTACAAGAACAAACGCCAAAACTGCAGCAATTAGGTCGACGCCCACATGTTTCCAGCTATCTAGAGTGCTACTGCTGCAGATGAAGAAAGCCTTACTCAAGAACTATGCTTTCAACTCGTATTTTGATAAAATTATCGCTATTAAAAACCAGGAAATGGATTGTTAATGATCACCCGCATTAACCATCTGTCTACTTCATTGTAGAGTTCAGATATTTTTTGAAAGGCCTATTTTGATTTCAAATATCCTTTTCGTAAGAATTTTTTTTTTTTTACAGTGTTCTAAAATTTGATGTATTTTATATATAACGGGGAAAATAAATAAATGGGATGGGAAATGTCATCTCCGATTGAATTTCTTTTAATACACTTCTAAAATCGTTTTTATTTTTAAAATTTTTTTTTTATATTTTACTTCAGAACAATTATAGTATTGGCTGTGTAAAATATTTGCATTTTATATAAATATTTGAAATCATACTTGTCTTTATTTGTATAAATATTTTAAAATTTTAATAAATATCATTTAAATTATTCATTATATAATATTTTAATTATAATATATAAATAATATTTAATAGAAAATATTTGAATAAATAATGCAAATATTTGAATTTGCAGATGTTATTCTCCAAGAAACTGCTGAATTGAGAGTTAGTTAACTTATTTCATAATATTTCTATTGGCTAGATAACAAAAATCGTTTTTAAAAAAAAAAAATATTCAAACTAAGCTTCTAAACATAAATGCACGATTCAAATTTTAAGACAAATGTATAAACATTTATTATTTTCTTTTTATATATATTTATAATATATTTACCCATAAAATTATGGATAATGTTTTGAAGAACTGGGGTTTTTTTTGTGTCCTTGACATTTTTAAATTTTAAACTTTTTTTTTTAAAAAATTTCTTTTACGAGTTAATAATTATATAATTAAATAACGTAAAATTGTCTCCTAAAAAAAATTGTCTGGTTGAAAGCAGCGACAGTTTTATTTCAAAGTGAAAGTGATTGTTTTTCAAGAAAAATCGTTTAGAATTGTATTTTTTTTTTACGAGTTAATAATTATATAATTAAATGTAAAATTGTTCTAAAAAGATCGTCCGGTTGAAAGCAAGAACCATTTTATTTCAAAGTTAAAATGAATGTTTTTCAAGAAAAAGAAATCGTTTGGAATTCTATAGTTTATTTATTAATTGTTTTAAGTTTACTGTTATACGTTTTTGTTCTTACATGAAATTCTAAATTTTGTGATTAATTTGTATATTAGCCAGCAAATTAAATTTTTTTCTTTTTCATTGTTTTTAATTGTTTCTTTTCAAAGCTATTATTTTCTTTTTTTTAAACTTATCCATTTTGGTTTCTTTAATACAAATAATGTATTTTTATGTAAAAATAAATCAATTTACATCATTTTGTTTTTAAGCCTAATTTTCTTTGCTAGTCTTATTTCAATCTTTACTTATTTTTAAAGATTTGCAAAAAGAAATTATTTATTGTGAATCGGAAAAATTTATAACGATTATAAATATTTAAACTTTCACCAGTAAGTAATTTATGTATTTATTATTATGAATTTACTTCTAAAACATTTCCTTTTAGATTTTGATTTTCCACAAATATGCCATTTATTTATTTTTTTTTTTACGTTCTTGGAAATATCTCTCATTTAATATTTTCCTTCTTAGAATCATGTTTCGTTTCATTTATTTGTTTCTTCCAATTATTGCTAGCGATTGTTCATTTACATTGACCTTTATCGGCACAGACGTTAATAAAGATACTAGCCATAACTATCGATTAAAATTCGAATTCCTTTTCTGCAAACACTTCTGGAAGAGGAGAGAGAAAAACAAAGGGGGGGGAGCGGCTGGAAGTGATTGATCCTGTCATCGCCGTCGGAGAGGTGCTTGCGAAATCATCCCCTCGGTGCGCGTTGGATGCTGGCGCACACAGGATGCTGGGGATGCATCACCCAGCTGGATCGGTTTGCTCTGGGTGCTCTTTCTGCTGCTTTAGGAGGGAGCCCACGTCACCGGAAACTCGCTGCCCGTATCAGGTTGAGCAGACGGGGTTGCCACTTTTTGCACTCATCGATTGATTGGCGAACTGATATCGATTCTGAATAAGATTTTTTAAATTGATTATTATCTAAAATGTTACATATACAGAAATGATAATTAATATTTATGTTTTTATTTCCAAAGTATAGGTTCACAGATACATTTATCGTGCTGTAAATGATTTTAATATTGATATAAATTGCAGAAGAAAATTTTAATACACAAGTTTGTGCAAGAAAATTTTGTGCAAGAAAATTTTAATACACAAGTGTATTACCAAAGAATAGTTTCCCAGATATATTTATTGTGCTGTAAATGATTTTAATATTGATATAAATTCGTTTAAAATCGATTTTAATACACAAGTTTGTGCACATTTTTGAGATTAATACACAATCATTATATCTTTTTTTTAGAATGAGTGCAAAATATTTTGCATCAAACTGCATGTTTATATTTTCGGAGATGGCAACAATGGTACAATTCTCCATAGTTAGTACAAGAAAATAACAAATTTTGATTAACTGTAAGAAATTATTACTTTTCCAACTTTGAACATCAGCTCGAACTTTTGAAAAAAATTTTGCGATTATAATTTTTTTTTTTTTAAAAGAATTAAGAAAGTAACATTCAATCTCTTTCAGTAATTTGAATAAATAAATAAATAGATCGGCCAATATTACATTTTTCCTTTGTTATCAACAACAACAACAAAAAAAAAAAAATGTTAGTTTTTGAAATGTATACGTAAAAAAATGATGGATATTAATTTATTTTACGTGTAGTTTTTTAAATGAATTTTTATGATATCATCATTATGTGTTTTAAATATATTGGACCCAAACTCTAGGAAATCATTTCAGCTTACGTATTGATATCATTAAATCTTAAAGTGTAGCGTAATTTTAATAAAAATCTTCTCAGTTTTTTAAAAATACTGTTGTATTACTTGATATTACATATTATGAATTGCAGCTTCAATTGTGAATGTACAAATTTGCTGATATGTTTGTTGTGGTAAAGTTAGGTGGTTTATTTTAATCGTATAGTAAAGATGTGTGTTTGCCTTTTACCCCTTCTCTCATTATTAATAAACATAAATAAACTATTATTAAATAACTGTTATACTTTTGAAAAATGCTATTTGAGGTTGAAATCTCTACAATTCAAACATGTTACGGATATAAAACAAATAAAAGTTTGTCTTTATTTGCAAACATTTTTAATATTAAAATACAGATCCATGGAGATATTTATTGTGCAGTGAATGATTTTAATGCAGATATAAATTCATTTAATAAAACAGTTTCAATACACAAATTTGTGCACGTTTTCGGCATAAGCGCAAAAAACATTTCATCTTTTTAGAAAATATTTGTAATAAAAAAATATTTGCAAAATATTTTGTATCTGTTATCTCTCTGTGTATATATATAAACATACAGTTGCTATTATAAGTAAATAGGATACTTCAGAATTTTACAGAAATAAGCTGTAGTTTGTGGTTAATATTGAATAATTTTCAAGAATATTTTTTAAATTATATTTTTTCACAATTTTACGTAAAACTTCACAAATTCTGTGTAAATATTAAAACATATTTTTTTAAAAATTCGCCAATAAAAAAAAAAAAAAATAAATTTTTTAAAGGGGCTATTAATTTTTGAGAAATGTTTTTTTTTTTATGATTTAAAATTCATAAAATGCCACAATTTCACAGAATATCCTTTTTTATTGCATTTTGATAATTTACACATAAACTGTAAAAATTAATTTGCCGATTGAATTCGTGACAAATATTAGTATGTAGAAGAAAAATATACCAGATACATAAAAAAAGAAAAGAAGAAAATCTATGAACTTTAAAAACATTTTAATATTTATTAAAAAACTTGAAAATAATTTTTTTATATGAATATTGATTCCATAAAATTCTTCTGAAATGAAAGAGAAAACCAATTATAAAATCAAAAACAAATATCGAGTTTTTAATATAACAACTATTAAAAATAATCTTTCAAATCTTTTGATTCATTTCGATTCATAAATAACCGCCATATTTTTTTTTTTTTTTTAAATCGTATGCTAAATTTCATCTAAATGTTTAAAAACAATTGTTCTATATTTTTAAGAATATTTCGTTGATATGTGTATTACAAGATTTCAATAAAATCTTTTAAGGTGTTTAGTAAATATTAAGTAAATCCACATGATACCTAATAAATAAAAAAAAATTTTGAAAGATTTTCTTTGGAAATATTAAAGAGCATTTTTACTCTTTTAATGTTCATTTTTTTTTTTCTGTTATCACGTGATAGCATGAAAAAATAAAAGAAATATTTAAATACTTCATAATTCTGTTTTCTTAAAATCATTTAAAATTTCTATATTTATTATTAATTAATTAATCTTCATCTGAATTATCCATAAAGGAAATTTTGAAAGAAGTTAAATAAAATTATTATTAATTTTTAAGAGTACTGCACAAACGAAAATCGATATTTATTCGATGATTATTTTAAAAAAGTGCAGAAATTCGAAAAATGTATTTGTCTGGTGCGCTTTTTAATAGCTGATATGGCATTTCAGAATGTAAGTAAAAAAATGAGAAATGGCGTAAATTTTAAAGTGCTAAAGAAGATATTTACTACAACAAATGGAAAAAGGAGGTGGAATACCCATGTAAAATAAGGAAAAAATATAAGGACGAGATGATGATTGATTATAACATGTAGACAAATAAGGCAGTTTCTTGTTATGGATGCAATTAAACCACTTTTTCTGTGATTTATCCAGTCCAGAATTGGAATCTTCATGGTAATACCCTAAATTGAGTAAATCTGTAAATTAAGTTATTTGGATATTTTTTAAGTCTAAAATTTGTATTATTATGGCCATCGAAACTTAAATTTCAGTATGTTTGGTGTTTCTTTCTGCGATGGTAAAATTATAATTAAAAGTACAATAAGGTCCAAAAGTCTATATGCCCATGGATTAACTAAAGACTTTAAAAAAAAAATTAAATCACATATTTATAATAACAGAGCATGGTTTGATTCATGTTTTCCAAATGGAATTACAGTAAATGCTTAAATAAAGAGTTGTATTCCTGTTTGCATAAATAAACATGTTTACACATATAGTTCAGAAGCATGTCTTGTGGAAAGCCATCAATTTCCAATTGAATGTTCTCGCTCAATAGTGCGGGATTGTTTACATATGCATATTGTTTTAAATAATCCCTCTAGAACAAAATTAGGTGGTGATCGATCAGATTCTTCGGGCAACTGGCTTACCGATTACGGAGTACCGATGGGGAAATATCCCTTAACCTCCTCATCTTAATTCATATATATATATTTACAGTCAATTATTGGGTGCTTCATATATTAGTAAGTAATAAAAATAATGTTTCTAAAAATTAAAAAAAAAAAAATAGTGTTCTAAAAGTTAAATACTAAAAGTAAGATAAAGAATAATAAAAGTAAATAAAAGTAAGATAAAGAATAAAAAAGAATTTAAGTTAAAGATTGGGTACAATTAAGGACCATTTGTAGATGCCATAAAATATTTGTTTATGATTTAAGATTCTGATTGCTGAACGTGTGGGTCGTAACGATGAATCTGCAAAGTAAATGATTATTATTCCTCCTCCCCCCCCTTTTAAAAAAAGACCCGTCTCAGAACCAAAGTTCTAGTATTTTTTAAAAAATTTTTTATTGCAGGTGGCTGAAACATGTGGCACTGTCAGTAGAACATGAATTGACTTATGTTCATCTGAAGTTATAAATTTGTGCTTTCATTTATTGATTTTTTTAAATAAATTCAGCAATTTATCTACCTTAGGATTATAGGGTACTGTTAAATGGGAATTATTCTTAGCTTCCACTATAGGAAAATATTAAACAAGGTTATATAATTCAGATCGATAATGTGTAAAAACTATTAGAACACAACAAGAAAGACCAACAGGAAAATAAAATTGCTCCCTCCCCCTCAACAGACACCCCCCTTGCCCCGAAAAAAAACACTGATAATGACGAGCTTCTTCATATAAATCAGGTTTTTGTTAAAATATCTTCAATATATATATATAAATCTAACTTTTTTTTTTTTTTTTTTTTTTTATTTTTATAAATTGAATTTTGTGAAAAATAATTTAAAATGAGTTTCAGTTAAATTTTATTAAATTATAATTTTTAAGTAAAAATAATATGCCATAATTTAATTTGCCATTATGCTAAAATTTAGTTCTAATAAAATGAAAATGAATTTTGTTGGATAACTAAGTGGTTGCATATTATGATTCTATATTCTGCAATATATAATGATAGGACAGAGAATAATAAGTTACACATAATTTACATTTTTAATATTTTTACATAATTTTCAGTGTTACTAAATAAGTAGTAATAAAGCAAATAATTTTACGCAAAATTTTTATTTTTAAACTTAAATTTATTTACAATTATAGTAGAACTTTTGACCCATAAAATTATGGGTATTATTTTGAGGAACAGGATGTTTTGTGTATTTGGTCACTTTCATTCATGTCCTTGACCACTTTAAATTTCTTTTCTTTTCCCAAGCTTTTTTTATGTGTTATATTTATTTAAATATCTTCACAAAAATAATAATTAAATAATGTAAGATTGTTCTAAAAGATCGTCTGGTGAAAGAAAAGAACATTTTACTTCGAAGTAAAAATTAATATTTTTCTAGAGGGGAAAAAAATCGTTTGGAATTAAAAGCTATTGTTCTCTTGCTATAGTTTTTTCTATTTTTCAAGACTGTTGTTATGCGTTTTGTTCTTGTATTAAACTTTACATTTTGTGAATAACCTATATAATTATTATTTATTTTCCTGTATTTTGAATGATTTGTTGATAATTCAGATGACGAAATTTATTGCATATTTGTGTGATCATTATTAATTAATTACACTCAAATAATTAAAAAGAGAATTTAATGTCATGTCTAGGTGATAATGAAAATGTAAAAATCATATTCTTTCTCATATTTGAAGGCTTAAAGTTCAATTGAACTAGATAGAGCTAATGACTGTATTTCTATAATTTTGGAAAAAAAGCTTAAGATTAATTTAAAAAATGCATGGGTAGGTAAATAATTTTTTGGATTCTGTTTAATTTTATAATTGTCGACTTGTATGTTGAATATATCATCAACGTGCTTTCAAATTTTAAAATTAAATTTAACTTTCGAATATTTTAATTTTAAACCTAAATAACACTATATTTCATTGCACTTCTTTAACTGTTAGAGCAAACGTCGATTTATTCGTTTAGCTTTTAGCTCAGAATAAATATAGCCAATGTTATCTGCTCTGAATAAGGCTTTGCAGAGCTCCCCTTGTGTAATAGAGCGAATTTGTTCTGAATGTCACACAAACAAAAGCGATGATTTGTTGGCGATGATCTGTTTCCAGTTGGCGACCTTTCAAACGAAAGCATCTTTCGGTGGGGGCTCCTATGGGTAACCATGGTGAGGGTGCGCAGTGGACTTGGGAGCACTGACAACACAGCAGCAGCATCCAGCGTCGAAGTGCATCGAAGGATGTGAAAACGTGATATTTCTAGACTCAAAACCTTTTTAATATTTCATTTTTTTTTCCTTCTCTCTCTTAGGACTCCAATGTAAAACCTACGTTCTTTCGTTACTAAGTGTTTTGTTGTGCTCTTCTCGAATAACGAGCTGAGTGTGCCGAAGAAATATCGATCATGATATTTTGTTGACATTCGTTCTGCTAGCAAGCGTTTTTAAAAAAGAGCTACTGTTTTGTATTTTTCGACTTTTTTATTTCGAAAACGATCGAGCTTGCTTACTACAGTTTCAAAAAAAAAAAAAAAACCGATCCGACACGTTTTGATACTGACCCTTCAGGGTCGTCTACATCTCAACTATCTACCATTCTTTTCTGATCCATCATGTGATTTTGGGAAAAAAATCTGCACACCAGAGCCCCGGATTTATAGACCTATCTATACAAAATGTCTATGGTAAAATTCGCTTATTCTTCCACCGAGCTTTAATTCGAGTTTTTCCATCGCGCCATTTTGGACTGTAGCAAAAATACTTCTGGTTCTAAAAGTTCATAACCCTGAACCTTTTTGTTGATCGAGATGCTTGACCTCTAAAAATCGATTCGAACACCATTTGTCTCTCTTTGTCCAGCCATCCCTTCTACAAGCGATGCATTACTAAATCTGGAGATTATTCTCAAAAAGCAGTTGTGCAATCTTTCCTCTACCAATTTGAAATTTGTGACTAAATGCGTATGTCGAGACATTTGAAGGTATTTCTCAGGAACAAGCAATGATTTGATTGGCCAGTGATGGACTCAGTATCCTCCGGAATGGCTTGTTTGAGATCCCAAGTCCACTCTGAGTGACTGTTCTTGAACATTCGATAGGCCACAATCATAGAGTTCGTACTAGGGTTCCAGTCATAGTCCCCATGGCTGGATGCTACGACCGTTCTTGGTATATCGGTAGCAAAGCTAGGGGGACCAGGTCGCAATTCAGGCTCAATACTGAAGGCCTACTACCTTTCAAATGGTGAGTTGGATTTTTTTATTAAGTGTTTGTAATAACTTTAAAAAAAAAAAAAAAAGTTGATATTTTTGAGCTTTTGATTAAAACTACTAAGATATTTAAGAATTCGTTTTTGAGTAAGTGCATCTTTGTAATAAAGTATTGCATTTGGAATGGGAGTAATCTTACTCACATTAATGTACTAAATTGAATTTTTTTAATCATATGAAGATATTTTATTACTTAACAAGCATTTTTATACAAATATTTAAAAGGGGACAATGAAAATGAAAAGAGGAATGAATATTTCGCATAAAAATTGTCATTTAAGTTTTTTTACAAAACTATTACTTTTGGGGAAAAAAAACAAAAAAAGTCAAGTCTGTTTTGATTTTGAAGACACAGAATTATATAAAAAAATATTTTTATAATTGAAGCAATTATTAGGCTGGTGCATGGAAATGGACATTTTCAAATAAAAAGGAGATCAAATATGAAATTTTATATTATATACAAAAAAAAAAAAAAAGCAATTGTGAAGCAATTTTTTTTGAAACCAAATCACCCCTTCCTTTACATGCCCTTTATATGACTTTCAGATATCAAGATGAAGGTTTGAATATTTAAAAAAATATTATATAAAACTGATTTAAAATAAATAAAGGACACGTTATGGAACATTTCAAATCTTGGTCATATATATATATTTATAATGTAAATATTGTTATAAATTTTTCTAAATTAAGTATAAACATGACCAATGCAGAAATACTGAATATTAATGTATTTTATTTAGGTTAATTTTTTTCTCTAACTTACGCATTTTTACCTTTATTTTGAATGTAATATTTTTGTGATATAAAACTATATTCTTGCTATTCTAATTAATATTCACTAAATACGTGTGAGGCACATTTGGTGTGTCCAAGTTGCGAAATCCTGTTGCAACCTTTGTGTTTGACCTTTGAATTGTTACTAATTGTTTTTATGCATAAATTGAAGTATAAATTTATTAAGGAAAAAATATATAAATCTGATTAAAATTGTTAATCATAGCTTTTCAAAAATATAAAAATATCACATTTATGGCGAATTGTATTATTTAAAAATATCATATAATAATTGATTAATTATAATTATTAAGTTATTTTTATGCGAACTTATTACCATATATTATATATTTTATATAATATAGTTTAAAAACTCACTATCAAAAAATTCGAAATTAAAATTTGAAGCGTAATCGATAATATTTAATTTTTCTAATTTTAACATTTAATTATAGTTATATATAATTTTATATAATATATAATAATTTAATACATATATCTTATAATTTATAATTAATTAAAAATAAGTAATTTTAATTAAATTAATTTTAATAACTATAAATTAGTTTTTATATATAATGTTAATAAATTTTTTTTTTAGATATCAGAGTGTCTCATATTTCATATATTAGAAAATGTAAAATCAGTAAAAAAATTCTGCAGTTTGTTTTTTAATTATTTTTTTTATCAGAATACAATTAACACAATAATTAAAAAAATTTTTTTAATCTACCAATAGCAAAGTTGAATGTTTTTCTGAATTTTTATTATCTTTTCCAAAGATATTTACCTATCCATTTCTGAAATAAATATGCTTTAAAAAACAGTCATGATTTTTGTAACCAGTGGTAAAATATAACATATTAACAATGTTATGACAATTTCTTTTTAAACTTTGTTACAGCTTTGCTAGGAAGAGGGGGGAGAGGTGTTAATTTATTTCATGCACAATTTTCAATAAGTTGACATGTAGCTCAAAAATTTTAAAAGTGTTCCAAAACCACTTCTGCAATAGTTAAAAGTATAATTTAAACTGTGAATTTTTTTTGTTGCAACTTAAAATTATATGAATATCTAAATTTTTTTCCTCTTAAAATAATAATTTTTTTCAAAAAGTTTTCAAAATTAAGTTTCTTTTAGTGTTTTTCTACTTATTCCATTATATCTGCAAAGTTTTTTCAGTATAAACAATGTTCCCAATTTTCTCGTGTATTGAACTCAAAATGGGCTTGTCATCACTGATAAATTTAGACTTGGGTTATGATAAGGAAGCAGTGTGCTGGTGCCTTATCGTGAGCTCTTCTTTTTCAAGTCTTGAGTGAAGTTTCTTAGCACAAGATGTGAACATCTAAAGTGACCGTTTTTAACGAAACAGATATTGTATGAATAGTTTCCGAAAAAGTGCTTACTTTTGGGGTTTTCTTATTACAAATAAACAGCAATCAAGGTAAATTAATGTTTTCGTAATATTTTATTTTCTGAAATTCTTTATTTAAATTATAGTTTTTGTTGTTAATTGTAATTTGAAACTTAAAAGGCAATTTTTTCATTATACGCAATATTTTTTTAAGTTAGAATTATGTTCTATTTTAAAAGAATTTTAGAAAATAATTTCTGAAGTATGGGATTTTCCTTCTTCAAAAAAAATAAAATAAATTATTTTTTTAATAACTAAATAATAAAGGACCAAGCAAATTTTTTCCTATCGAAATCGGACGCAGACACGTTGCATTCATGAATATTTACTTTTTCCAAATATAAGGCTTCAAGGTCACCTATTTTCAATATTAGTAGCATTATTATTTAATATTTGCAACAATAAAAGAATCTAGTTTCATTAATATTTCATAATATAAAAAAGTAGATTAAATATTTTTTCAATTTATATGCAATATTATTGTGATAAAAATTGGAATTAGTATTTATAAAAATGCAATATTTTTCTTTTTTTTTCTTTTACAAAACTACAACAGTAAAATTGCTTACACTGATATACACCCAGTTTTTCTATGAAATTGTTTATTTTTAATCAGGTGTGATTCTTTATCCTACTTTTACTTTTTTAGGATTTGACCTTGAGACTTATTAGATTTTTTTGCATATTATCAAAAATATCTTTTCTGTTTATCAGTTATTCATAAAATTTCCATTTCATTATCAGGGTATTTTCTATAGAGGATTAGCCTTCTGTGATAATTGTCCGTGTTTCTATAAGTTGAGGAAGAAAAACTTTAAATTCTACTAGTCGTCCTATTTAATCGTACACAATCTCAGTAAATCTATTCATTCATAAGAGAAGTAATGATGACAACGTATGTCACGGTAAGAATCTTATCTCTTCTTGTCCTTCACACACACACCATCGTTTGAGTTTGTCTCAATAACTTTAATTGAAATAGAAAATTAATTGTACATTTCTTTTTTTGTCACATGTTTATATAGCAGTTTTAAAAAACACTTGTCTATTTGATTGGTTGACATTCTTTTGGAGCTATTCAGTCTCTGGGGGCTCCATTTCCGATAGAACAGGAGTAAAATACAGTTGAAACAATTGCACATAATATATTTACAAATATAATAAAAGGATATTACAATCAAAAACAAATAAAAAAAAATATTTAAAAATTTATTTAAAATTTTGCGCTGACTTTTAAATCATAATTGGGAACACAATCAGAGTCAATATCCTAGGAGTATATGCAGTATGAATTTAACGCGGCATTTTCATATTAAGCGTTAAATTTGTAGAGATGTGTTTAAAAAAGAGCTTTTAAGAAGGAATGTTAATAGCTTTATAGATATTAGAATTGCGCATGAATCATTAAGCAGAAGTGGTGGCCGGATGGAAGTGACCAGCTTTGTACAGTTCCAAGCTTTTTAAGTTATATTTAGCTGCATGGGACCAGACCGAAGAGATATGGCCAATGTGAGGAAATGGGCAAGGCATAGCAGTATAAAAAGGAACTGCGTTATCCCTGACCATGGTAGAATTTCTATTTATAAGTGGGGTGGGGGAGTTTTTTGAGGAAAAATACGAAATTTAGTTTTGGTGTGCAAAAATGTTATTTCGAAGAGTAAATGCTGATCCAGAATAACTCTAAATATTTAATTTGACTCTTCCAAGGGATGTATGTGTGTTGATCATAATCACAAGTTTTTTACGTTTATTTCTAATAGAAGAGAAGATCACAGCTTCAGTCTTATCTGCATTTAAAAATTTCCATTTGGCCCGATCCATTTATATGGAGGACTTTAAGATGATTAGTAAGGGTGATAGCTAATTTAGTATTCTGATTTTGAAAAAAGATTGCGATATCATCTTAGCTTATATAGCAGTTAGAGTTTTGGGGATTAGTGGGATCCTGCACACCATCATTGAATTTGCTCAATAGCTTTAATTAAAATAACCAAAATAATTGAACATTCTGTCACGTTTATGTAGCAGGGTTTAAGCTACCCCTTTATTTGTTTCTACATCAGAAGTTGAGATAAACCTCGTGTCTCCATTGTATCATAAATAAAATACATTTCTGTCTTCAAGCGTCATAAATGACACAGTTGTTTATATGAAATCTTGGTCACTTTGGAATCGTTTAGTCTCGGAAATTGTATTACACAAGTTAACAGGTGTTTTAACATCCCAATTATGCATGGCAATACGT